>JAPFFP010059995.1:0-27250 GCA_026153255.1 Solanum medicagineum | reverse complement strand
TTAATATGGATTTTGTGGTTGGGTTGCCCAAGACTAGAAAAGGTTTTGATTCCATTTGGGTTGTGGTTGATAGGATGTTGAAATCGGCTCACTTTCTACTGGTTAAGACCATATATGGGGATGAAGAGTGTGCAAGGTTGTACATCCATGAGTTAGTGAGGTTACGTGGGGTTCCTTTTTCCATCATATCGGATCATGGTGCACCATTCACTTCACACTTTTGGAGGTCTTTTCAAAGAGGTCTTGGTAAAAAAGTTCACCTTAATACGACCTTTCATCCTCAAACAGATAGCCAAGCCAAATGAACCATTCAAACACTAGTAGATATGATTTGGGCTTGTCTCTTGGATCTTAAGGTTGTTGGGATGACCATCTTCCTTTGATTGAGTTTGCATACAACAATAGCTATCACTCTAGCATCAGTATGGCTCCTTTTGAGGCTCTTTATGGGAGATGTTGTAGATCACCGGTTGGTTGGTTTGAGCTTAGAGAGGTGGCTTTATTGGGACTAGATCTGGTTATGGAGGCTCTTGAGAAGGTTAGGATGATTACGGAAAGGTTGAGAACAACCCAAAGTCGTCAAAAATCTTATGTTGATGTGAGAAGAAGAGTCCTTGAATTCAAAATGGGTGATTGGGTTTACTTGAAAGTTTCTCCAACGAAAGGTGTGGTCCGTTTTGGTAGAAAGGGAAAGTTGAGTCCAAGATATGTTGGTCCTTATGAGGTCTTGAAGAGGGTTGGCAAGGTCACTTATGAGTTGAGGTTGCCTAGTGAAATGAATTTGGTTCATCCGGTGTTTCATGTCTCTATGTTGAGGAAGTGTGTTGGTGATCCTAATGCTATTCTGCCTCTTGATGCTGTGGGTGTTGTTGAGGATAACTTGACTTATGAGGAGGTTCCGGTTCAGATCCTAGATAGGCAAGTGAAGAGATTGAGGAACAAGGAGGTGGTATCCGTTAAGGCCTTTTAGAGGAACTAACAAATTGAAACTACTACTTGGGAGGCCGAAACGGGCATGCGAAAGCGGTATCCTCATCTTTTCCACTCCAGTCAAGCCTAAGGTACTAATTCTAAGTCCCCTATGTGATTCAAGTCTTGTATTTCAGCCCATATGTCATTCATATGCATTCATGTTTAAGTTGACAAGTTTATGATGATTTTACACTTATGTTGATACTTTGAAAATAGTGTTTTATATGTAATGTTATATTTTAGTTTGGGGTTATTTGTTTATGATCATTCTTTTCTTGTACGTCTCATATACATTCGGGGATGAATGTTCCCAAGGGGGAGATATTGAAACGAGCCCAAAAAGTGTCCGAAAACGTGCCTCGGAATGCCCAAAAATTTTAAATTCTTTATATCTCAAAATCCATTTGTTATTTCGAAAATTCGACTTCATATTCTTGTTCAGGGGATCAAAATTAGGTGAAAAAGGGTCTAACCCCGATTTAAGAGCGAAAGTTTAGTAATTATGAAATTCCCAAATGTCGATTTCCACTAGGGTTTTCGCGTTGCACCCGCGACGCACCTCTGTACATTTTGGGGACTATTTTTTTTAGTTCGGTCCAAGACATCTAAGTCTTGGGCTAAGTGTTCCCAAACGTCTTTTTACCTATAGTTAGCCTTATTCACTCTCATATTATCCTAAAAAAATTTCCCAATACTCACTCAAACACTTAGTCATATTTTCACTGCCCAAACTCAAGTCCTAAACCCTCATCCCAAGCTATGGTTCTCCCTTAAGGTTCTTGTTCATGCTTTAAGTCGCCATCTCCAAACTTCACCAAGTTCATCTTTAAGCTAAGTTATGTGGGTTTCATTCATGGGTTCCTTTCACCCATGATACTCAAGCCTTCTTTTACTCATATTGCATGATTTAAAGTTGATTTACAAATGGGTCTTGATTATTATGAAAAAATTCACTGCACACTATGTTAAAGCTATGTGCAATTGTGACTGTTTTGCTATGTTTTGCGCTATAAATCCTTGATCTATTGTAAGATATGTTGATGTTTGTTGCTTGAGGGTGTTGCAAGGTGTTGATTGATGGTTTTACAATGAATTTTCTTGCATGATTTCACCTCTATATTTCATGGTTTTATACTAGCATTACACACCCTCAAGGTTTTGATAAAATGTCTGGATGTGGTTTCTTGAGGAGTTGAAGGTCCAAAGCATGAGATATGATATGAATGACCATATGATGATGAAATGCGCCTATGTATATGATATCCTCTATATAAAGTGTTGCATTAGACCATACCCGATCCGGGGGGATAAGAGCCCGGGTAACCATGGCGGGGGTTTGTACTCATCAACCATGTGAGGGGTTTGTACTTCACCACCGTGTTGATAAGGTGTAATTATCATCCACCATGTGAGGGGTTTATACCACACAACCACCAAGGGTTTGGTTCCTTGAATAGCTAGCTTGGTCTCTTCTACACATATGATATCCTATTTGAGAATGAGTTACTTAAGCATTGATCACCGATGCCATGTTGTTATATTATGCCCATTGCTTAATATTATGCATTTTGAGTATGATGCCTATCTATTGTTGTATGTATCCTACATACTTAGTACATTCAAACGTACTAACGCATACTCTATGCCTACATGATGTCACCATGTAGGAACCGGTGCCTAAGTTGATCATCCTCCTCCATGTGGCTAGTTCGGTGCTATTCAAGCTAGTTCCTAGTCCTCCACTTCGGGGACCTTAGTCTACTCTCTCTTGTTATATATCGAGACATTATTCTTTATGTTCTATTTGACTATGAGGGTGACCTCGGTTGCTTTGTCTTGGCCCTTGCTCTTATCTATGTAGTAGAGGTGGTTGTTGGACATGTTATGTATCTATGATATACGCTTGACTGTTGTCTCTTGACTATGATAATATGGAAGTGTGTTCCCTTAGCCTTGACTTCCCATTCTTTTTTCTTTTGATGCTTGATTTATTGCTTTCACGACCAAGCATCTAAAATGATACTCTTAGAGGCTTGCTTGTGGTCCCTTGGGGTTCCCCTTGCTCCATGTCATGTCTAGGCCCTAGGGATGGGTCATGATAGTTTCAAAGCTTCCTATGAGCTTAGTATATCAAATTCTGTGACAAAGAATTATTTAGGATGAAAAAAGCAATTTGGATCAATTATTGTAGCATGCCAGTTTATTTCTGCATGAAAGAATTTTCAACCATCACAGGCTTAAACTGTCATCATATTCTTAGTGTTGCTAATCGGTTGGAGAAGTCATTCAAGACTTCTAATTTTTAGGTTGTCGAAAGGCGCAAGCAATTGCGTAAGTTAACGAGAAAAAATTTCAGAGAGAAGGAGTTGATTGCCCTTCTAAACTCTGAGGAGGTTGAGAAAAGGGGGAAGTCACTGTGCTTACTTTAGTTCGCGCATACTATTCTTTGTGCACGCAATCAAAGCTTAAGAATTCAAGTTGACTGGATTGGCCTTTGCACCGATCGTAAAGAATTTTGTGCCCATTCATCGGGCCATGAGAGTTTCACACTCACCATTGAATAACTGTTGAAGGAATTGAACCCAATAGGGAAAGCAACCAATCTTTTTGGCTTTCCTTGGACTTTCATGGTAAACTTTGTTCTTTGTTCAATATTTTTTCATCTTTATTAATGTCTTGTTCATTATTTTGATCTGTGATGATATTAATTTATATAGGCTTGGACATTTGAAGCTATTTTCCAACTTCGGCGTCTGTTTAAAAAGATATCAGATGAAGAAACTTGTCCGAGAATTTTTAGATGGCTGAATACAAAGAAAAATAATTCTGTTGATATTGATGATTTGTTTGATCCCTTGTATGACTTGGTAAGACTTCTCATTCTCATTTTGTATTATATTCAAAAATTATTTTGCTAGCATGTGTTTAGTCTCAACAATTTTTGTGGCTAGTCTCAATAATTATTGTGGCTGTAACAGCAGTTGTTGAAATAATTTATGCAATTATTATGCCTATCCTCAACAATTATTATAGCTATCATAGTAGTTGCTAAATTATGTTTAACAGAATACTTAGTGCAATTATCACACTTAAATTATTTGGCTAACCTATGTCTAGTTTTAGCAGTTGTTGTGCCTAGTCTCAACGATTACTGTGGCTATCACAACAGTTGCTGAAATAATTTCGGCAATTATTATGCTATCTTCAGCAATTGTTATAGCTATTTATTTTTTATTCATAGATTGTGTGCCCGTGGATATAAAATGCCCAAAATTGAGCCTCAGAAATGCCCATCATCGTAATTTTCATATACCTCATAATTCGTGCATGATATAAAAAATTCGACTTCAGATTCTCGATCAGGGGGAAGAAGTGAGTGGGAAATAGGTATAACCCAGATTTTATAGGACCCGTAGCAAAAAATAAATTCGCTAATTTACGATTTCCAAAGAGCATCTGCGCCCTTGCTGTGACGCGCTAGGGCGCAGATCAGTGTTAATTTTGTCTTCGCGTTGGGTCCGCGTCAAGGACCAGACACGGACCATGTTAATTTTTCCTTAATTTTCTTGTGTGTACCAAGGGCATTGGGGTCATCTTCATGGACACTTATGCGTGAAAACACTCATACTTAGCCATTTTTAACTCTATATCACTCAAAACCCACACAAAAATCTCTCAAAGACAACCAAATATCTCATTCAAATTTCAAGGATTTCAAGATTAACTTTGGAACTCAAGGATTCATTTCAAGCTCTAAGTTTCCTTCAATCTCATCTCAAGAAAATCCAAGTTTGAGGTATGTGGGTTTCATCCATTAGGTCCTTCCACACATGAAGCCCTTCGTTTTTATGAAAATTGCATGTTTTCAAGTTGTATCATCTATAAGTATCTCTTATTATGGAATATGATTATAAATCATGATGGGATTTTATGAAATGTTGATTGATTATGCATGTCTTTCTATTTCAAGCTTATTCCATAAATTAGTTTTGTCTATTGAGGCTATGCATGTTTTGAGCTATGAAACTATAATCTATTATGAGATTTGATGATGGACTTCAAGGAATCCTACATGAGGGTCTTACTATATGTTGGTGGGTTGATTTGCATTGAGTTTTCGCATATTATTTCACTCTTGAATTGCATGATTTTAAACAAGCATCATGAACTCACCAAGTGTTTGATAAAATGTCTTGACAAGGATTCTCAAGTTATTGATGATCTATTACATGATTTACAAGTCAAATGACTTTATGATGATTAAGGGTTTGCATGTATGCATTGAATTTGTGAAAAGTATCTATGATGTTGCAAGTCGACCATACCTTGTTGAGGGGGTGGCATGCCTCAATCACCTTGTTGAGGGGGTGACATACCTCAATCACCTTGTTGAGTGGGTGACATGCCTCAATCACCTTGTTGAGGGGGTGACGTGCCTCAATCACCTTGTTGAGGAGGTGACGTGCCTCAGTCACCTTGTTGAGAGGTGACATATCTCAATCACCTTGTTGAGGGGGTGACATGCCTCAATCACCTTGTTGAGGGGTGACATATCTTAATCGTCTTGTTGAGGGGGTGACATGCCTCAATCACCTTACAAGGGGGTGACATGCCTTGGATTCCAAGTAGTATCCCTCTTGGTCTATGTTGGTTATGGTCTCTTCCCACACATGTGATACATACTATGCAAGTTGTATGATTTACAGACATTTTTTACTTCAAGCATTGATATGTATGCCATATTAAATTATACTTATCCATTTCTTATGATTATGCATTTTGGCTTATTTCTTGTTGCATTGCATCCTACATACTTAGTACATTCATATATACTATGCCTACATGATATTACCATGTAGGGACCGGAGAACCTTTCGAGCATCCTACACGTGGCTAGTTTAGTACTTCGGAAGATTATGGTGAGTCCTCAAGTCCGAGGACACTATCTATGCTACTCTTTCTATTTGATATTTCTTTATGTTGAACACTTGTTACTATGAGGGTGAGCAAAGAAAGTGTCTTCAGCCCCGCTCCATTCCATGTTAGAGGTGTTGTTGGATATTTGATGTACTTATGCTATTACCTTGACTCTTTTATGCTTTTATAAATATCTAGACTTACCTTAGTCCCGCTTACCTTATTTATATCTTTTGTGTTGTTTATTTTGCTTCCGCGACCAAGGATGTGCGATTGATATGCTAAGAGGCTTATTTAGGGTCCTTTTGGGTTTTCATTTGCCGTGTTATGTCTAGGCCCTTGGCTTGATCGTGGCAAATTTGGTATCAAAGCACTAGGTTGTTAATGATCCACGAAAATCCAATACACCACATCGACTAGAGTCTTATTTATGGTGGTGAAGCGCGCCACAACTATGAATGGGAGGCTATGAGGTGTTTTAGAAAACATTTCACTTCTTCATGGTCTATATCGTGCGTTAGATGTAAGTGTAAGGCTTTTCCCCTAACGAATGCTCTTTGCTCTTTTAGATCACGCCGATTCCAAGAGGGAGACTAAGGAGAGCCCATACACCCGAGGAGCAACCAGCCCTTCCCGCTCCTTAAGCTCCCAAGATGAACTCCGGGATGTTATTACAATGTTGGCTCGTGCTATGACCAACCAAATCAGCCATGGGGTCCAAGTCCCTCATGCTCCCACTCCAGCTTCTAAAGTGAGGGATTTCATAAGAATAAAGCCACTGGAGTTCCATGGATCCAAGACGGATGAGGATCCCCAAGAGTTCATCTATGAGGTGTACAAAGTGCTATCTATTATGGGGGTCAATTCGGAGGAGAAAGCAGAGTTAGCAGCCTACCAACTCAAAGGTGTGGCCCAAATTTGGTTCACCCAATGGAAATTGGAGAGGAGAGATGATTATGCTATTCCTTGGGAGGAGTTCAAAGCCGCAGTCCTTAACCGATTCTTTCCAATCGAGCTAAAGGAGGATAAAATGATGGAGTTTATGAGCCTTAAGCAAGGTTCCATGAGTGTGAGGGAGTATGCCCTCAAGTTTAACAAGCTCTCTAAGTATTCACCACAATTGGTTGCCGAGCCTAGATCAAGGATGAACAACTTTGTGTCGGGAGCTTCTGACATGGTTAATGAGGAGTGTCATACCACCATGTTAGTGGGTGATATAGATTTGTCCCATCTTATACGTATGCTGAGCAACTAGAGAGAGAAAAGCTTAGAAAAAGAAGAAGTGGTGAGTCTAAGAGGGCTCGTTTTGAAGGTGGACTACAAAGTTCCAAGGGTGGCTGGTTTTCTCAAGGCCACAAGCTCCATGGTCAAGGGTCTTCCAATGTTCCTAATAGGAGATTTACTAATGATAATCCAAGATTCCAAGGTGGTGGTGGCGGGGTGCCTAACCCTATATGCCAAAGATGTGGTAAGAACCATAATGGCCCATATTTGAGAAACTTTAATGCTTGCTATGGTTGTGGTGAAGTAGGTCACAAGGAGGTTGATTGTCCTCATGCTCAAAACAAATCTAGAGATGGTCGTCCACAAGGGCAAGGTGCAAATGCGGGTCTAAGGGCGAAGGGAGGCCAACAAGGGGATGCTCCAAGGCAAAAAAGATTCTATTCTCTTCAAGGAAGACAAGGGGTAGATGAGATGCCTGATGTCATCACCTATATGTTAAAGGTTTTTGATTTTGATGTGTATGCATTAATAGACCCGAGTGCCACTCTTTCTTTTATTACTCCTTTTGTTGCCAAAAAGCTTCATGTTAGTCCCGAATTTTTGTATGAACCTTATGAAGTGTCAACCCCCGTTGGTGAGTCCATTGTTGCTAAAAGAGTCTATAGAAATTATTTCGTGTTCATATTGCATAAAATCTTGCCTTGTGAATTTGTTGAGTTAGATATGATGGATTTTGATATCATCCTTGGGATGGATTGGTTGTATGCATATTATGCTTCTTTTTATGGTAGCACCCATAGGGTTAAATTCCAATTCCCTAATGAGCTAGTCCATGAGTGGGAAAGTCATGATGTGGTGGTCAAAGGTAGATTCATTTCTTGTCTTAAAGCCCAAAAGTTCATTTCTAAGGGTTGTCTGTATCATCCTGTGAGGGTTAGGGATATTGAGTCTAAAGTCCTTCCTATTGATTCGGTTCCGGTGGTTAATGAGTTTCTTGATGTCATTCCCAATGATCTTCTCTGTGTTTTTCCCGAAAGGGAAATAGACTTTGTTATAGACCACCTTCCCGATACTCAACCCATTTCTATTCCCCCTTACCATATGGCCCCGGTGGAGTTGAAGGATCAATTGAGAGGTTTGTTGGAAAAAGGTTTCATAAGGCCTAGTAAGTCACCTTGGGGTGCACCGGTGTTATTTGAGAAGAAAAATGATGGTTCTCTTAGAATATGCATTAATTACTGGCAACTTAATAGAGTCACCATAAAGAACAAGCACCCCTACCAAGGATTGATGACCTTTCTGATCAACTTCAAGGGGCTAGTCACTTTTCTAAGATTGATCTTTGGTCCGGGTATCACCAAGTGAAAGTGAGGGAGTATGACATTCCCAAGACGGCTTTCCAGACTAGGTATGAGCATTTTGAGTTTGTGGTTATGTCCATTAGGTTGACTAATGCACCAGCTATATTTATGGATCTCATGAATAGGGTCTTTAAACCCTACCTTGACTTGTTTGTGGTGGTTTTTATTGATGATATCTTGATTTATTTCCATAGTGAGGAGGAGTAATATGAATCACTTGAGGGTGGTGTTACAAATCTTGAGGGAGGAGAGGTTGTACGCTAAATATGAAAAATGTGAGTTTTGATTGAAAGAGGTTGCTTTTCTGGGGCATGTGGTGTCAGATGATTGCATTAAGGTGGATCCTAGGAGATGGAGGTGATTAGAAATTGGCCTAGACCTTTCACTCCATTGGATATTAGAAGTTTCTTGGGTTTGGCGGGTTATTACCGGAGGTTTGTGAATGATTTTTCTTCTATTGCTTCTCTTATGACTCAGTTGACACAAAAGAAGGCAAAATTCGTGTGGACCGATGAATGTGAGAAGAGTTTCCAAACTTTGAAAGATAAGCTTGTCTCTGCTCCTATCTTGTCTCTATCGGAATGGTTGGAAGGATTTGTGGTGTATTGTGATGCCTCAAGAATTGGTTTGGGGTGTGTTTTGATGCAAAATGGTAAAGGTGATAGCATATGCTTCTAGACAATTTAAGGTGCATGAGAAGAATTATCCCACCCATGATCTTGAATTGGCGGCCATGGTGTTTGCTTTGAAAATTTGGCATCACTGCTTGTATAGGGATCATGTTGATGTGTTTACCGACCACAACAGTCTCCAATATGTGTTCACCCAAAAAGAACTTAACTTGAGACAAAGGAGGTGGTTAGATCTCCTTAATGATTATGATATGAGTGTGCATTATCATCCCGACAAAGCTAATGTTATAGCAGATGCTCTAAGTAGGGTGTCTATGGGTAGTCTAGCTAATGTTGATGATGGTGGCGAAAAGGTGGCTAGAGAGGTTCTCCATTTGGCTAGATTGGAGGTTAGGTTGGATGAAGTTGACAATGGTGGGGTAGTGGTTGTTTGATGGTGTCACGACCTAAGCCTAGGGCCTAGACGTGACACAGCAACTGGGTAACCCAAAAGGACCCCAAACAAGCCTTTTAACATATCATTATACATCCTTGGTCGCGGAAGCAATTAAACAACAATAAGAGAATAGAAATAAGGGGAAAGGGACTAAGGGAATCTTTCATAACTTAAAATATAAAAGATTCAAATCTCATCGCATCATTACATAACTTGTCCAAAAACACCTCTAAAGTTAGAATTTAGCGGGGCCCAAGAGAACTCTCCAGGCTCATCCTCATAGTCAAAAGCATACAACAAGATAAAGAGAGTCTTTGCATGCATAGGAACAAAAGATATTATCCTCGGAGTTGAAAACTCATCAAGCTTGCTTGAAGAGATGGTACTAGCCACGTGGAGGAAGGTGAAAAAGTGGAGCTCCGGTTCCTACATGGTAACATCATGTAGGCATAGAGTATGCAGTAGTATGTTTGAATGTACTAAGCATGTAAGATGCAATGCAGCAAGAGATAGGCAACATAATCGAAATGCATAATCATAAGCAAGAGATAGTATATTAGCAACATGACATGCATGACGGATACTTTAAGTAAAACATGCTTATATAAAACATATGACATGTGTAGTAAGATAATCATCATAGATCAAGCAACTTAGTACTTGGAATCCAAGGCATGCCATCCACTTGGAAGGTGGATGAGGTATATACCCCACATCTATGGTAGTATGGGATTGCCACCACCTGACAAGGTAGATGAGGTATATACCCCTCATCTATGGTAGTACGGGTTCGCCACGACCTGACGAGGTGGATGAGGTATATACCCTTCATCTTTGGTTGTATGGGATTGCCACCACCCGACAAGGTAGATGAGGTATATACCCCTCATCTATGGTAGTACGGGATTGCCACCACCCGACAAGGTGGATAAGGTATATGCCCCTAATCTTTGGTATGGTCAGTTGCAACACTATAGATAATTTCCATGATAACAACTCGTATATACACTCCTTTCATATTCATATAGTCATTCAAGTCAAAGGTCATGCAATGGATCATTAATAGCTCAAGAATCAAAAATCAAAAATTTTATCAAACACTTGGCAAATGAGTAATGTTAGAATAAAACCATGCAATTCAAGAGTGAAATCATGCAAGAAAAATTCATGTAAAACCACCCACCAACACTTGGTAATACCCTCATGCAAAATACATTAAAAACCTTCTTCAAATCACTTAATGGATCATAGATTCATAACTCAAAACATGCTTAAGCAGTCACAATTTTATGAAACCCCAACATAGTTTATAACCAAATTCATAATAAGGAAAACCCATAAGTAAATCAACTTAGAAACATGCAATTTATGTAAATAAGAAGGTTGGGTACCATGGGTGAAAGGATCCAATGGTTGAAACCCACATACCTCAACTTTGGAGAATTCCTTGATGAAAATTTGATTGAGAACTTGAAGCTTGAGTGAATTCCTTAAGATTCAGAATGAGTTTGGGACCTTTGATTTGAGTAAAATATTTGTCTAAGTGTTCGAGAAGGTTTTAGGGAATGTCCTGTATGATATGAGGTTGAAAAATGACTAAGTATAGGTGTTTTTACGCATGGAGAGGCTTAGGCCCAAGACCCAAAGGCCTTGGACTGAATAACAAAAACTGGAAAAAAATACATATGTCCGCGCCCTGCCGCATTGCTCCAGGGGCGCGGAAACCTCTCTGGAAATTGCATTTTTGGAATTTGAAATTTTGATATGGTTGCTATAAGATCAGGGTTATACCCATTTACCACTCACTTTTTTCCCTTGATCACAAATATGAAGTCGTATTTTCGATATCACGCACGAATCTTAAGATATATGGAAATTACGATTATGGGCACTTCCGAGGCACAATTTTGGGCACTTTTTGGGGTTGTTTCAATATCTCCCCTTGGGAACATTCATCCCCAAATGTCAAAGAAATATATATAAGAAGGATAATCATGAAAAAATCAGCCCCAACAAGAATGCAACAATGCACTTAAACATCATTTTCAAAAATCTCAACATAAGTGTCAGAATCGCCATGAACTAGTCAACATAAACATAAATGCATGAAAATGACATAAGGGCTGATACATAAGACTTGAAATCACATAGGGGACTTAGAATTAGTACTTTATGCTTTAGTAGAATGGAAGAGATAGGGATATCGCTTTTGTATGTCCGCCTCGGCTTCCCATGTGGCACTTTAAACTTGTTGGTTTCTCCAATGAACCTTGACGGAAGCAACATCCTTGTTCCTCAACCTCTTCACTTGTCTATCTAAAATTTATACTGGAACCTCTTCATAAGTAAAATTGTCTTCAACAACACCCACAACATGAAGAGGCAAAATGGCACTTGGGTCACCCACACACTTCCTCAACATAGACACATGGAGGACCGGATGAACGAAGTCCATTTCACTAGGCAACTCCAACTCGTAGGCCACCTCACCAATCCTCCTCAACACTCTATAAGGCCAACAAATCTCGGACTCAATTTACCCTTGTTACCAAAACGAACCACATCTTTCATAGGTGAGACCTTTAAATAGACCGAATCACCAATTTTAAATACAAGCTTCCTTCTTCTCACATCGGCATAGGACTTTTGACGACTTCAGACTGTTCTCAACCTTTACCTAATCAACCTTACCTTCTCCATAACCTTCATAACTAGATCCAGACCTAACAAAGTCATTTCCCCTACTTCAAACCATCCAATGGGGGACCTATAATGTCTACCATAGAGGGCCTCAAAAGTAGCCATACCAATGCTAGAACGATAGCTATTATTATAGGCAAACTCAATCAATGGAAGATGATTATCCCAACTACCCTTAAACTCCAAAACATAAGCTCTAAGCATATCCTCAAGAGCTTGGATAATTCTTTCGGCTTGGCTATCCGTTTGAGGTGAAAAGTCGTACTAAGCTTTACCTTGGTTCCAAGACCTCTCTGGAAGGACCTCCACAAGTGAGAAGTGAATTAAGCACCACGATTCGATATTATAGGCAAGGGCACCCCATGCAATCTAACCATCTCATGAATATACAATTTAGCATAATCGTCGACACCATATGGAGTCTTAACCGGTAGGAAATGAGCCAACTTTGTCATTCTATCAACCACAAGCCAAATAGAATCATAACCATTTCTAGTCTTAGGCAATCCAACCACAAAATCAATGTTGATTTCCTCCCACTTCCAAGTAGGGATCTCTATGTCTTGGGCTAGGCCACCCGACCTTTAATGTTCGACTTTGAATTGTTGGCAACGATGACAATTGGATACAAATTTGGCAATATCCTTCTTCATACCCCTACCAAAAACACATAGTTTAAAACTCTATACATCTTTGTAGAATCAGGGTGAATGGAATAGGAAGAATTATGAGCCCCCTCAAGAATCTTCTCCCTCAAATCCTCAACATTAGGCAATCATAACCTACCTTGGTACCTAAGGGCAACATTTCCCCCTTGGGAGAAAATCTCCACCTTGCCATCTCTCACCAAGGCCTTCAATTCTAACAAGGAGGAGTCAAGATCTTGTTTTGCCTTCACCTCCTCAACCAATGAAGATTTAGAGCCTTCAACAACCACCATACCGCCATTATCAACCTCCTCCAACCTAACTCCCAACCTAGACAACCGATGTGTCACGACCCAAGCCTAGGTCCTAGATGTGACATGGCGAATGGGAACCCGAAGGAACTCCAAACAAGCCTCTAAACTTGTCATTTAATATTATTGGCCGCGGAAGCATATAGAAGACATAAAGAGTAAGAACAAGGGTAAAGGGAAAAGCTTGTGTAATATCACAATCAAGAGACAAAGTGTCAAAGCTCATATCATAGATACGTAACATGTCCAACAAACACCTCTAATAGATAGATAAGAGCGGGGCCAAGACAAAGCAACCAGGCTCAACCTCATAGTCAAACTAGAACATAAAGAAGAATGTCATAATAAGAGCAACATAGACTAAGGTCCCCGAAGTGGAGGACTCACCAACATGCTTGAGTAGTACCGATCTAGCCATTGGAGGAGAAAGATGATCAACTTGGCCACCGGTTCCTACATGGTGATATCATGTAGGCAAGAGTATGTGTTAGTATGTTTGAATGTGCCAAGTATGTATGATGCAATGCAACAAGAGATGGGCACCTTAATCAAAATGGGTAACAATAGGCAATAGGCATAATATAACAATATGGCATGTATGATCATCGTATAAGTAAAACATGCTTAAGGAAGATGGTCGTCCCAACTACCCTTAAGCTCCAAGAGACAAGACCTAAGCATATCCTCAAGTGTTTGGATGTTCTTTCGACTTGGCAATCTGTTTGAGGATGAAAGGTCGTATTAAGGTAAACTTTTGTACCAACACCCCTTTGAAAAGACCTCCAAAAATGTGAAGTGATTTGTGCAGCACCATCCGATATGATGGAAAAAGGAACCCCATGTAACCTCACTAATTCATGGATGTACACCTTGCATACTCTTCAGCCCTATATGTGATCATAACCGGTAGAAAGTGAGCTGATTTTGTCATCCTATCAATCACAACCAAAATGGAATCAAAACCTTTTCTAGTCTTGGGCAACCGAACCACAAAATCCATATTAATCACCTCCCACTTCCAAGTAGGAATCTCTATGTCTTGGGTAAGGCCACCCGGCCTTTGATGCTCGGCTTTGACTTGTTGATAACTACGGCAACTGAAAACGAATTTGGCAATGTCCCTATTCATGCCTTCCCACCAATATACATCTCTCAAGTCTCTATACATTTTGGTGGAACCGGAGTGGATAGAATAAGAAGAATTATGGGCCTCATCAAGGATTTTCTCCCTCAAACCATCAACACAAGGCATACACAACCTACCTTGGTACCTAAGAGCACCATCTTCCCCTTGGGAGAAAAGCTTTACTTTTCCCTCTTTCACCAAAGCCTTCAATTCAAGTAAGGAGGAGTCAAGATCTTGTTTTGCTATCACTTCATCAACCAATGAAGACTTAGACCCACCACCAACAACAACACCATCATCCACTTCTTTCAACCTAACCCCCAATGTAGCCAATAGGTGCACCTCCTTAGCCATATACTTACCACTACCATCAACATGAGTTAGGCTACCCGTGGACACTAGACTCGAAGCATCTGTCACAACATTTGGCTTAGCGGGATGGTAATGCACACTCATGTCATAGCCATTAAGAAGTTCTAGCCACCTTATTTTCCTTAAGTTGAGATCTTTTTGAGTAAAAACATATTGAAGGCTCTTATGATCGGTGAATACATCAATATGCACCCTATACAAGTAGTGACACCAAATATTTAATGCAAACACAACGACGGCTAGCTCTAGATCATGGGTAGGGTAGTTCTTTTCATGTGCCTTGAGTTGTCTGGAAGCATAAGCTATGACCTTATCATTTTGCATCAACACACAACCCAAACTAACCCGGGAAGCATCACAATACACCACAAATTTCTCAAGCCCATCCGGTAGTGATATAGGAACAGACACGTGCTTGTTTTTCATTGTTTGGAAGCTCCGCTCACACTCATCTGTCACACAAACTTAACCTTCTTTTGAGTCAATTATGTCATAGGGGAAGCAATAGAGGAGAATCCATTCACAAACCTTCTATAATTACTCGCTAGGCCCAAGAAACTCCAAATATTCGACGGGGTTAATGGTCTAGGCCAATTTTTAATCACATTGGTTTTCTTAGGATCCACCTTGATACCATCCCCCGACACCACGTGACTCAAGAATGCTACCTCCTTCAACCAAAATTCACACTTTTCATATTTGGAATATAATTTCTCTTCCCTCAATCTTTGCAACACAACCTTCAAATGCCCCATATGCTCCTCCCTACTATGTGAATAGATCAAAATATCATTAATGAAGACCACAACAAAGGAATCAAGGTAGGGTTTGAAGACCCCATTCATTAGGTTCATGAAGATGGTCGGTGCATTAGTCAACCCAAAAGAGATCATCACAAACTCATAATGCCCATATCTAGTCCGGAAGGCCGCCTTTGGAATATCACACTTCCTCACCCTTACTTGATGATACCCAGACCAAAGATCAATCTTAGAGAAGTTAGACCCTTGCAATTGGTCAAACAAATCATCAATTCTTGGAAAAGGGTATCTAGTCTATATAGTGACCCTATTTAGTTGCCGGTAGTCAATAAACATCCTAAGGGACCCATCGTTCTTTTTCACAAACAACACCAGAGCACCCCAAGGTGATTGGCTAGGTCTAATAAATCCCTTCTCTAACAAATCTTTCAATTGCTTCTTTAACTCCTTCAACTCCACCGGGGCCATACGGTAAGGGGGAATAGCGATAGGTTTAGTATCGGGGACGAAGTCTATGCCAAAATATATCTCCTTTTTGGGAGGAACGCTGAGAAGGTCATTTGGTAAGACATCAAGAAACTCATTTACAACTAGAACCGACTCTATGGTAGGGACTTTGGACTCCACATCTTTAACCCTCACTAGATGGTAAAGACACCCCTTAGAGATCAACTTACGAGCTTTAATGCAAGAAATCAATCTACCCTTGACCACCACATCTTGACTTTCCCATTCAAGGACGGGTTCATTTGGAAATTGAAATTTGACCTACGGGTTCTACAATCAATAGAAGCATGTAGGCGTGTAACCAATCCATCCCAAGAATGACATCAAAATCTACCATGTCTAATTCAAGAAGATCACAAGGCAACAACTTATGCAAAATACAAATAGGACAACTTCTATAAAATTTCCTAGCAATAATCGAGGCATCAATAGGAGTAGACACTTCATATGACTCATGCAACAACTCAGGGTCAACATGGAACTTTTTAGCAACAAAAGGGGTAACAAAGGAAAGAGTGGCACTCGAATCAATCAAAGCATATACATCAAAGTCAAAGATTTTCAATATACTGGTTACAACATCGGGAACCTCAACAACCCCTTGCCTCCTATGTAGAGCATAAAATCGATTGTGCCTTGGGGCACCACTCTAAGGACCACCTCTACCCAATGGAACCTCATTTGCACCCCGGCCTTCCCCATGGTTTATTGGACAATCCACCTTCTTGTGACCGAGTTTCCCACATTCAAAGCATGCATTAGAACCTTACAAACATGGGCCTCCATGGATCCTTCCACATTTAGGGCACACATCAATAGGGGCCACACCACAAGCACCTTGAGGGCTAGGGAAGTAATTGGAAAACCCCCTATTAGTAGCATGAGAAGGTCCTTGGCCTTGACGAAATCTAGCACCTTTTTGGAATTTACCCGCAAATCGAGCCATCTTGGCCTTATGCCCCCTTCTCTTCCTCAATTTATCCTCCTCCATTTGCTTGGCATAGGTCAACAACCGAGACAATTCCATGTCACTAATTAGCATGGGGGCGACATTCTCACTTAACAAGTCAGAGACCCCCATCACAAACTTGTTCATCCTAGATCTAGGATTGGCCACCAAATGAGGAGCATATTTTGAAAGTTAATTAAACTTAAGGGCACACTCCCTCGCACTCATAGCACCTTTTTTCAAGTTCATAAACTCCACCAACTTAGCTTCCCTAAGCTCAAGAGAAAAAAAATCGATTGAGGAAAGCCAATTTGAGCTCTTCCCAAAGCACCACATTACCAATTCTCTTCTCACCCTTCCATTGATCATACCATATTTGGGGTACCCCTTTTGAGTTGATACGCCACCAACTCCGCCTTTTCATTCGGCCCAACACCCATGATATTCAAGATCTTGTAGACCTCATTAATGAACACTTGTGGATCTTTATCCACCTTTGACCCATAGAACACCGGAGGGTTCATCCTCATAAAGTCCCTTATCCTAGCTCCTGGGGTAGTAGCATGAGGGACTTGATCACCTTGATTGACTTGGTTGGCCACAATTTGGGCAAGCGTAGTGAGGGCATCCCGGAGCTTACCATTGGTAGGTTGCTCCTCGGGAGTTTGGGCCCTTCGTCCTCGAGTGTTAGGCATGATCTAGCATAGAAAAGAACAATCATTAGAGGGAAAACTTACCATAACTCTATAGCATGACTTAGAACATGAAGAAGGGAAACATTTCTTAAGACGCCTCAGAGCCTCCTATTCATAGTCATGGTGCGCTTCACCACCATGAATAGGACTCTAATCGACGCGTTGCTTTGGACTCCGAGGATCTATCAACCAAGTGCTCTAATACCAAGTTTGTCATGACCCAAGCCTAGGGCCTAGACATGACACGACAAATGGAGAATTCGAAGGAACCCCAAACAAGCCTCTTAACTTGTCATTTCACATCATTAGTCGCAGAAGCATATAGAAGACATAAAGAGTAAAAATAGGAGTAAAGGGGCTAAGGGGAAAGTTGCATAACATCACAATCAAGAGACAAAGAGTCAAAGCTCATATCATAGATACATAACATGTCCAGTAAAAACCTCTAATACATAGATAAGAGTGGGGGCCAAGACAAAACAACCAGGCTCACCTTCATAGTCAAACTAGAACATGAAGAAGAATGTCTCAACACATAATAAGAGCAACATAGACTAAGGTCACTGAAGTGAAGGACTTACCAACAAGCTTGAATAGTACTGATCTAGCCACGTGGAGGAGGAGATGATCAACTTATGCACTGGTTCCTACATGGTGATATCATATAGGCAAGAGTATGCGTTAGTACGTTTGAATGTACTAAGTATGTATAATGCAATGCAATAAGAGATAGACACCTTAATTAGAGTGCGTAATAATAGGCAATAGGCATGATATAACAATATGACATGTATGATCAATGTATAAGTAAAATATGCTTAACTAACTTATGCTCATATAGGATATCATATGTGTAGAAGAGACCAAGCTAGATTTCCAAAGTACAAACCCCTTGGTTGGTTGATGATGGTTTCACCCCATCACTCTAGTGGTGTGGTACAAACTCCTCACATGGTTGATGATAATTTCACCTCATTACCCTTGTGGCGAAGTACAAACCCCTCACATGGTTGATGAGTACAAACCCCCACTTCGGTTATCGAGGTACAAACCCCTCAGTAAGGTTATCCAGGCTCTTATTCCCCCCGAATCGGGCATGGTCTAATGCCACATTTTATAAAGATTATATCATATACATAAGCTTCTTTCATCATCATAACCTCAATCATATCATATCTCATGCTTTGGACCTTCAATTCCTCAAGAAACAACATTCGAACATTTTATCAAACACTTAGAGTGTGTGTAATGCTAGTATATAACCATGAAATAGAAAGATGAAATTATGCAAGAAAATCTATTGTAAAACCATCAATCAACACCTTGCAAAACCCTTAAGCAAAATACATCAAAATCCCACATCAAATCTTGCAATAGATCCAAGATTTATAGCTCAAAACATAGCAAAATAATCACAATTTCACATAGCTTTAACATAGTGTGCGGTGAATTTCATAATATGCAAGACCCATTTTTTAAATCAACTTTAAATTATGCAATTTGAGTATAAGGAGGGTTGGGTATCATGGGTGAAAGGAACCTATGATAGAAACCCACATACCTTAGCTTGGAGATGAGCTTGGTGAAGATTTGAGATGGAGACTTGAAGCTTGAAGAAGAACCTTGAAGGTTAGTTACGGATGAGGGTTTGAGACTTGAGTTTGGGAGTGAAAAATATGACTAAGTGTTTGAGTGAATATTGGTGATATTAGGGTGAAATATGGCTAAGTATAGGTAAAAACACGTTTGGGAACTCTAAGGCCCCAGACTAAGAAGTCTTGGCTGACTTTAAAAACAATAGACACTTTTTTATACTGGTGCGGGTCGCGTGGAGGACGCGGATTGCTCACTGAAAATTGCACTCTTGAAACTTCATAATTGCTAATCTTTCGCTCTTAAATTGGGATTAGACCCTTACCCCCGGAATTTGACTCCCTGAACAAGAATATGAAGTTGGATTTTTGATATCATGCACGGATTTTGAGATATATGGAATTTAAAATTCTGGGCATTCCAAGGCACATTTTTGAGATCTTTTTGGGGTTGTTTCACGATGAACTTCTCTAGCCACCTCTTTGCCACCATCATCAACATATGTTAGGCTACCTATAGATACCCTACTCAAAGGATTGCCTACCATATCAGCCTTACTGAGGTGATACTGCACACTCATATCATAGTCCTTAAGAAGCTTTAAGCACCTTCGTTGTCTCAAGTTGAGGTCTTTTTGAGTGCACACATATTGGAGACTCGTATGATTGGTAAACACATCAACATGCACCCCATACAAGTATTGGCACCAAATTTTCAAAGCAAATACCATAATGGCCAATTCAAGATTATGGTTAGGATTATTCTTTTCATGCACCTTAAGTTGTCTAGAGGCATAAGTTATCACCTTACTATTTTGCATCAAAACACAACCAAACCCAATTCGAGAGGCATCACAATATACAACAAACCCTTCCAACCCTTCTGGTAGAGACAAGATAGGGACAAAGACAAGCTTATCACTCAAGGTTTGGAAACTCTTTTCATACTCATCGGTCCACACAAACTTTACCTTCTTTTGGGTCAACTTTGTTATGGGAGAAGCAATAGAAGAGAACCCATTCACAAACCTCCGATTGTAACCCGCTAAGCCCAAGAAACTTCTAATGTCTGATGGATTCAAAGATCTAGGTTAATTTCTAATCACTTTCATCTTTTTAGGATCCACCTTAATAAGTAAATCAACTTAGAAACCTGCAACTTATGTAAAAAGGAAGGTTGGGAACAATAGGTGAAAGGACCCAATGGTTGAAACCCATATATCTTAACTTTGGAGAATTCCTTGATGAATATTTGATTGAGAACTTGAAGCTTCAATGAATTACTTAAGATCTGGAATGAGTTTGGGACCCTTGATTTGAGTGAAATATTTGTCTAAGTGTTTGAAAAGGTATTGGGAATGTCTTGTATGATATGAGGTTGAAAAATGATTAAGTATAGGTGTTTTTACACATGGGGAGGCTTATGCCCAAGACGCAAAGGCCTTGGATCAAACAATAAAAACTGGCAAAAAAAACATATGTCCGAACCCTGGCCGCATCACTCAAGGGGTACAGAAACCTCTTTGAAAATTGCATTTTTGAAATTTCAAATTTTGATACGGTTGCTCTAAAATCGGGGTTAGGCCCATCTCGTACTTAATTTTTCCCTCAAATCACGAATATGAAGTCAGGTTTTCGATATCACAAACGGATTTGGATATATATGAAAATTACGATTATGGGCACTTTTGAGGCACATTCTTAGGTACTTTTTGGGGTCGTTTTACATGGTTATACATCTTCCTTGATTGAGGAGGTAAAGGAAAAACAAGAAATTGACCTTGCCTTGCTAGAGTTGAAGGCCTTGGTGGGAGATGATAAAGTGGAGGTTTTCTCCCTATGGGGAAATGGTGCCCTTAGGTACCAAGGCAGATTGTGTGTGCCAAATATGGATGATTTGAGAGAATTGATCTTGAAATAGGCCCATAATTCATTCTGTTCCATTCGCCCTGGTTCTACAAAGATGTATAGAGATTTAAGGGTGGTGTATTAATGGGGTGGTATGAAGAGGGACATTGCCAAGTTCATATTCGAATGTCACATTCCCAATAAGTGAAAGCCGAACATCAAAGGTAGGGTGACCTATCCCAAGATATAGAGATTCCTACTTGGAAGTGGGAGGAGATCGACATGGTTTTTTGTGGTTGGGTTGCCTAAGGCTAGGAAACATTTTGACTCTATTTGGGTTGTTGTAGATAGAATGACAAAGTTGGCTCACTTCTTACTGGTCAAAACCGCTTATGGTGCCGAAGTTATGCCAAGTTGTATATATATGATTTTTTTAGATTGCATAGGGTGCCCTTGTCTATCATTTCGAATCGTGGTGCTCAATTCACTTCTCACTTTTGGAGGTCCTTCCAAAGAGGTCTTGGTACCAAGGTTAAGCTTAGCACGACTTTTCATCCTCAAATAGATGGTCAAGCCAAAAGGACTATCCAAACTCTTGAGGATACTCTTAGAGCTTGTGTTTTAGAGTTTAAAGGTAGTTGGGATGAGCATCTTCCACTCATTGAGTTTGCTTATAACAATAGCTACCACTCAAGCATTGGTATGGCTCCCTTTGAAGCTCTTTATGTAGGCATTGTAGACCCCTGATGGGGTGATTTGAAGTGAGGAAAATGGATTTGCTAGGTCCGAATTTGGTCATGGAAGCCTTGGAGAAGATGAGGTTGATAAGAGAGAGATTGAAAGCAGCCCAAAGTATACAAATGTCCTACTCCGATGTAAGGAGAAGAGAGCTTGAGTTTAAGGTTGGTGATTGGGTTTACTTGAAAGTCTTACCCATGAAGGGTGTGGTTCAGTTTGCAAGAATGGAAAATTAAGGCCAAGGTTTGTGGGTCCATATAAAGTTTTGAGGAGAGTTGGTAAGGTTGCATATGAGTTGGAGTTACCTATGGAGATGAATATGGTTCACCTGGTCTTCCATGTATCCATGTTGAGAAAATGTGTGGGTGACCCAAGCGCTATAGTACTTGGATGTTGTGGGTGTCGTAGAAGATAATTTGATCTATGAGGAGGTTCCGGTGGAGATTTTGGATAGACAAGTACAGAAGTTGAGGAACAAAGATGTAGCTTCCGTCAAGGTCCTTTGGAGGAACCAACAAGTTGAAAGTGCCATATGGGAAAAGCCGAGGCGGACATTGAAAAGCAATATCCATATCTTTTCCACTCTACTCATGCCGAAAGCACTAATTTTAAGTCCCCTATATGATTTCAAGTCTTAAGGTTTAGCCCTAATGTCATAATACATGCATTCATGTTCATGGTAATAAGTTTGTGGTGATTTTTGACACTTATGTTGAGACTTTTTGAAAATGATGTTTAAATGCATTTGTTGCATTCATGTCGGGCTGAAATCTTCATGATTACTTCTCTTATACATGTTTCTTTGATATTCGGGGATGAATGTTCCAAAGGGGGAGATATTGAAATGCCCCAAATTGAGCCTTGGAACTGCCCATAATTGTAATTTCCATATATCTCAAAATTCATGCGTGATATCGAAAATTCAACTATATATTCTCGATCAGGAGACAAACTTGAGTGGGAAATGGGTATAACCTGGATTTTTTAGAGGACCCGTAGAGAAAAATAAATTTCGCTAATTTACAATTTCTAGAGAGCATCTGCACACTGGTCGTGAGGCGCCAGGGGCGCGGATCAGTGTTAATTCTGTCTTTGCATTGGGTCCTGGTCATGGACCAGGTAAGTGTTAATTTTTCCTTAATTGTTTTCTATGTCGGCCTGGGGCATTGGGGTTATAGCCACATGCCTACTTATAAGTGTAAACACCTATACTTAGCTAATTTCAACTCTATATCACTCAAAACCTTCTATCTATTTTCAACTCTATATCACTCAAAACCCTCATAAGAACCTCTCCAAGACTCAACCAAATATCTCATTAAAATTTCAAGGATTTCAAGCTTATCTTTGGAACTCAAGGATTTGCTTCAACCTCTAAATTTCCTTCAAGCTCATCTCAAGAAAACCCAAGTTTGAGGTATGTGAGTTTCATCCATTGGGTCCTTTCACCCATGGAGCCCAATATTCGTTCTTATGAAAATTGCATATTTTAAAGTTGTATCATCTATGGGTATCTCTTATTATGGATTATGATTATAAATTATGTTGGAGTTTTATGAAATGTTAATTGATTATACATGTCTAGCTATTTCAAGTTTATACCATGAATTGGTTTTGTCTATTAAGGCTATGAATGTTTTGATCTATGAAACTATAATCTATTATGAGATTTGATGATGGACTTCAAGGTATCCTACATGAGGGTTTTACTATGTGTTGGTGGGTTGATTTGCATTGAGTTTTCTCATATTATTTCACTCTTGAATTGCATGATTTTGAACAAGCACTATGAACCCACCAAGTGTTTTGATAAAATGTATTGTCAAGGATTCTCAAGTTATTGATGATCTATTACATGATTTACAAGTCAAGTGACTTTATGATGATTAAGGGCTTGCATGTATGTATTGATTTCATGAAAAGTATGTATAATGTTGCTAATAAACCACATCTTGTTAAGGGGGTGACATGCCTCAACCACCTTGTTGAGGGGGTGACATGCCTCAATCACCTTGTTGAGGGGGTGACATGCCTCAATCACCTTGTTGAGGGGTGACATACCTTAATCACCTTATTGAGGGGGTGACATGCCTCAATCACCTTGTTGAGCGGTGACATGCCTCAATCACCTTGTTAAGGGGGTGACATGCCTCAATCACCTTGTTGAGCGGTGACATGCCTCAATCACCTTGTTAAGGGGGTGACAGGCCTCAATCACCTTGTTGAGGGTGTGACATGCCTCAATCACCTTACAAGGGGTGACATGCCTTTTATTCCAAGTAGTAGCCCATTTGGTCTATGTCGGTTATGGTCTCTTCCCACACATGTGATACTTACTATGCAAGTTGTGTGATTTACACACATGTTTTTACTTCAAGTATTGATCATGTATGCCATATGGAAATTATACTTATCCATTGCTTATGATTATGTATTTTGACTATATTGGCTTATGTCTTATTGCATTGTATCCTACATGATTAGTACATTCACATGTACTAACGCATACTCTATGCCTACATGATATTACATGTAGGGACTGGAGCACCTTTCGATCATCCTCACGTGGCTAGTTTGGTACTTCGGTAGATAAGCTTTGATGAGTCCTCAAGTCCGAGGACACTATCTATGCTACTCTTGCTATTTGATATTTCTTTATGTTGAACACCTATTTCTATGAGAGTGATCCAGGAAAGTGTCTTGGCCTCCTTTTCATTCCATGTTAGAGGTGTTGTTGGATATTTGATGTACTTATGCTACGAGCTTGACTCTTTTATACTTTTATAAAAATCGAGACTTCCCTTAGTCCTACTTCCCTTATTTATATCTATTGTGTAGTTTATTTTGCTTCTGTGACCAAGGATATGTGATTCATATGCTAAGAGGCTTGTTTGGGGGTCCTTTTGGGTTCCCATTCGCCGTGTTACATCTAAGACCTAAGGTTGGGTCATATAGGATAGCTCCTTCAACCAGTGAAATGGATATGAAATATATTGCTGAATTTGTTCCATTGGAAGAAGACAAGATAGATCCCAAGCTTTAAAAGCTTCGAAAGGATTTGATTGGAGCATCATCTATTAAAAGGGATTTGTCTGCGGTTGAAAGAGAGTTTGATTATTCAAGAGTTATTGATGAAGTGGTTGCTAGTGTTGTGAATGATGGTGTAACAACATTCAAAAACTCTTTTTATATTAATGGTGAAGCTGGTGATGCTGATGCTGGTGGTGTTGGTCCAACTATTGGTGAAAGTGTTGGTGTTTTTGGTGTTGGTGGTGGTACTTGATCACGCTCAAACAGTACCTCTCACTTTGAGGATAAAGTGATTATTGTCAAATATAAAACCTAACCATAGGTTAGGGTCGAATCCCAAGAGAATACGAGGTTTTGCTGCATTGATTCACCAACAATCATTTCAAACATCAAATAACTCTATTCTCAAGGAAAAGGGGAGGGGGGTTGTAATGATTGTTAATAACTAAAACTATACTGATAAAGTGAAGAGACAATCGAATTGGAGAGAAACTTGGGAAATTGTGTTCCCCATGATTCACTAACTCAAACACCCCGGATGACACAAACCTAAATTAGGACATTGCATGCAGGATGGTAACTTAAGTTCTTCCAACCCTTGGGCAAAGGTGAAGGTCAAATTTTACTATGGTGCTTGGTTGACTATCATAATGTGTCAACTAACTGTTATCTATTGTTCCAGTCAACCTCTCCTTAACCGGGTTTGGTTGATTAGATGAGAACACATAAATCAAATCTTATCACCCATTTCCTTTTCCTATTCATCGGTACCTTAATCGGGATCATGACACTAGGCGGGGTTTAATCTTGGCCACATTAAACAATAAGTAAAATGAAGGAAAATGGATAATACATGTAAATACCCAACTTAAGAAGTGAAAATAATCCGGGTTAGTAAGCTAGCAACTCATGGTTCCCACAACCCCAAGTTGTGGGGGTTTAGCTAGTCATAACTTGGGCAAGAAAACAAGCAATAAATGAAACAAACATAGTTGAGAAATTACACAAGAAGAATGAAGAACAATAAAACCACCTTTGAATTTGGATATATAAGCTTGAATAATGAAATTAATCTACAAGTGATTCCAATCTTAAAATTTGAGTCTCAAAATAAAACCCTAATTTTCTACTCTAAAATCTAAGTGTTATATCAAGAATTATGAAAAAGTCCTCTGAAAGCTCATTCTAAAACCCTAACATATATTATTTATACTATTTACAAAAAGGTCCTTAAAATAAATAGAAAATTTGGTTGGCAGTTGCTACGACTCGTAGGGTGACCTACGAGCCGTAATAAGGTTTTCGTGGTCAACACTTGGCATTTTGGACTTCACTGCGACGATCCACCTATACGAGCCGTAGTTTGCTATATGACTCGTAGTGCCTTCTCGTAGTCCACCCTTGCATTTCTTGGTCCAATTTTAATCAACACTGTTAATTGCTACGAGGCCCCTTTCTACGGGTCGTAGTTAGAACTACGATCCGTACCTTAAGCCTGTATGGTTAAACTTCAAATTCTCAGATTTTGATTTTGGAAACATTTAATTGCTACGATCATCCCCTATGACTATAACTCGTAGTGGGTCTCGTAGATCCTCAAAATCAATAAAACCTGCAACTTTTCTTAAAATCAGGACAACCTGTATTTTCTGCAAAGATAAAGACAAAAAACACATAAAAATCATAAAAAATCACATCGAGAACACACAAAACCCCCTTATTTTAGGCATCAAATGTACTGTATTTTGTCAGCACATTAGTACTGTTGGTGATGGTGTTGATGGTGCTATTGGTGGAGACACTAGGGTACTTTCATGTGCTTGTGAATGTAAAAATATTTCTAAACAAATAGTTCAGTTTATTGCCAAGATGGAGACTCTAGATACACACATCATGACACTGATATCCAAAAGAAGCATCAAGCCGTCTTTGAGAATCTCAGACCCTTACACTCCTGTTGGTGTAAAAAGGAGAAAAGTTCAAATTTCTAAGACACTATTAGGTGCCCAAAAATGCTCCAATAGTAGGGTGGGTTGTTGAAAATTGTCCTGGATTGTAGTTATCTTATTGACAGGCAAAGACTACTTTTCTTTTATGTTTTTTTGAATGGTGGTTTGATGTTGAACTTTTACTTTTCTTTTATGTTTTTTTGAATGTTGGTTTAATATTGAACTTTTATGTTATTATATATATTTTTAGTTAATCTATATATCTATATCTATTATAAAGGAAAATAATGTTGCATGTGGTTGTTAGACCCCGTAAATTGCTAAATTAAGGTAAACCGTTAAATCGGAAAGTTCTTGCGAACGTTGCGGAATTTAAGCTAAGTAAGGTTGCGGTGCTTAATTATAGTTGGAGCGTATATTTTAAGTTGGAATCGGAAGTCCTCAATTGGATCAAATTAGGAAAGTCGGGGGACCTAATTGAAC
>JAPFFP010059977.1:0-27255 GCA_026153255.1 Solanum medicagineum | reverse complement strand
CCTTATATGTGTTGATACTTGTTAGAAATGAGATGGAAGTCCTAACTCCTTATTGCCCCCATAGTGTGAGTCATACTTACCCACCCCTTAGACTTCATTTTCTATGTCGTCATGCCAATTCTCTCCCCTATAGTATCCCCATTAGTGTGAGTTTAATGTCCTGCTTCCCATAGAATTATTTGTAACTTGCTTATCACTTAATTATGCTTCAGCGACAAAGGATGTGATATGTATGCTTAAGAGGCTTGTTTTGTGTGCTCCCTTTGGGTTTTCATTCACCATGTCACATCTATGCCCTAGTTTTGGGTCGTGACAAGAATGATGGGTTGCTTTAGATGTGCAAAGACTACTAGCATTTGAATAAAGTTACTATAAGTAACAATCATCATCTTCTGAAAATAAATGAATTATTTGAGCGTGAAAGGTACTAGATACTTTTTCAAGATAGATCTCTCATACATCTATCATCAACTAAGAGTGAGGGAGCAAGATAATCCCAATACGACCTTTCAAAAAAGGTATGGTAATTTTTGAGTTTTGGTGATGTCATTTGGTTTGACTAATGCATTGGCAATTTTTGTGGATCTAATGAATAGGATGTACAAAAATTATCTCGATGCTTTTGTGATAGACTTAATATATGATACATTGGTATGTTCTAAAAATGAGGAAGAAAACATGTATCATTTTAGGATCAAGCTTCAAACACTGAGGGATAGAAAATTATTCACCGAGTTTAGCAAGTGCAAGGTTTGGTTGAAGGAAGTTGCATTTCTCAGGCATGTGGTGTCCAATGAGAGGATTAAAGTTGATCCTAAGAAGATGGAGGTAGTAAGAAATTGGCTGACACCATTTTCTCCTTGGGACATTAGGAGCTTTTCAGGTCTAGCTAGTTACTACAAAAGATTGGTTAAAGGGTTCTCCTATATTTCATTGCTATTGAAAAAGTTGAATCGAAAGAAGGTAAATTTCGTATGAATGGATGGGTTTGAAAGGAGATTCCAACCCTTCAAAGATCAACTAACTTGAGCTCTCATATTGACATTCCTTGAAGGTATTAAGGTGTTTATCATTTGTTGTGATGCTTCACTAATTAGATTAAAGTTGTCAATGCATAGGAAGGTTATAGCCTATGCCTTAAGGAAATTAAAGGTGTATGAGAGGAACTACCTAACTAATGAACTCGAGATTGCGACCATTTTCTATGCTTGAAAATTTGGCATCATTATCTCTATGGGGTTCATATGGATGATGTATTTTTCACAAGTGTCTACAACACATATTAGTGAAAAGGATGTCAACCTAAGGTGAAAGAGATGGTTGGAGCTTCTAAAAGATTATGGCATAAGTATGATGTACCACTTGGGTAAGGGTAATGTGGTAGCCGATGCATATAATTGGGTGTCTATGTAGTTCATCTTATGTTGAAGATTGTATGAATGAGTTTGTAAAGGATATGCACTATTTAGCCCATTCGCGGGTAAGGATGAGTAGTTTTATAAGGGTGGTTTTAAGTACGCAATGGTTCTAAGTCATCTTTGATGGCAGATTTTAAGCTAGAGCAGTACTTAGACTCAATACAGTTGGAGTTAAGGAGTTGGTGGTGGATAAGAAAATAGAAGTCTTTTTACACGGGGCAGATGGTGTTCTCCACTATCAGCGGTGATTATGCGTTCCCAATATAGATAGCATAAGGGAGATGACTTTAGGTATATCTCATGATTCATAATATAACCTAGCATCCACCATGATGTATGGAGACCTAAGAGAGGTGTATTAGTGGATTAGAATGAACAAAGGTATAGTGCAGTTCGTGGTGGAATGCCTAATTGTCAAAAAGTGAAAGCCAAACACGAAAGGTTGGGTGGCCTAACCCAATACATTGAAATCTCCACCTAGAAGAGTGTGGATGTGAACATGGACATTATAGTAGGGTTTCCCTACACTCGAAAGCAATATGACTTTATTTTGGTGACTGTAGATAGGATGACGAAGTTGGCTCACTTTCTATCGGTTAAAACTTCATATCGTTCCCACGAGTATGCTAAGTTATATATTTGTGAGTTGCTGAAGTTGCATGGTGTGCTATATATCTATCATATCAGATCATGGTACCGAATTCACTTCTTACTTTTAGCAGACAGTTTCAAAATGGTCTTGGTAACAAGGTTAAATTAAGCACCGCCTTCCACCCTCAAACTTATGGTAAAACCTAGAGGACAATTGAAACATGTAAGGCCCCACATATTGGAAGGTGTAAAAGTGCCTAAGAAATGAAATTTTAAATTTTTTTAAGTAGTAGTGGTTCACGAGGGGCCTTACAATTCGTATGTGATGTACGAGTCGTACATTGGCTCGTATGTCCAAAGCATGCATTTCCAGTAACTCGAGTTATAAAGACCATCTATGTATGAGGTGATCTACGAATTGTAACATAGCCTATGGGCCGTAACTTGTGCTCGTGGAATGAAGATCAGACTTGGTAAAAATATTGTTTTTTGAAATGGTAGGTACAAGTTATCAAACGGCCCATACTCTGCCTTATGAGTCGTATGTCTTCTCGTGGGTTTAGGATCAGAGAGAATTTTCAAGGATCCAAAGATGTCATTAGATGAAACTCCATTCTTACATCCCATAGAATATAACATGAATCATTAACAGGGTCTCGTGGTCCTGTTTGACAAAATTTTAAAAAGGGAAAAATTGACCTTTCCTAATTTTCTAAGCCTATGCTACATCATTTTAAACCTCAGATGAGCACCCTCCATCTTACACTACCCTAGACATAATTATTCCCATTTCACTATCACACTCTAAGTCTCAAACTCCTCACAATAACAATCCCAAGCTCTTCGATTCTTCCTAGATAGAAGGCCAAGCTAGTATTTAGGCTTCCACACCTCCAAACCAGATTTCCCTCCATTAAATCACCAATGTATGTGGGTTTTATTGTGGAAACCTTCCCTCCACAAGTTCAACCCTTTCTCTCCCTTATTTACTTTTAAGTTATGGATATTTATGGGTGGTTTTATCAACTCTTTGTATGATATTATATGAAGAGATTTATGGTACTTTATTTATGTATATGATTATGCATTGAAAAATTATGTGAAACTTATGGATTTTATGAGGGTTGATGATACCCTAGCTATGTCTTGGTATGCTTATGGTGGGTTATTTTGAATAATGTTTCCGCGGGTCGATATTACTCTTCTCAAATCATTTAGTTTTTGAATTGCATGATTTTAAACATATGTACATATACCCATTATGATTTTCTTAGAGTTGTATGCCAAGCTTCTATGATATTGAGGGCCTTATGGAAAAATTTGCAAACTATGAATGATATGAATTTTAAAAAGGATTGTTATGCATGTTATGAGAAATGAGGATATTGTGAAAGTAATGGATGATATAAAGCCTCATTCTTTATTATTATGAAGCTTTAGTTTTGATGAGCTACTCAATGACATTAATATGATATTATGATGCTTTCTATATTTGTCACGACCTGGACTTAGGTTCTAGGAGTGACATGGCGAATGGGAACCTGAGTGTCTCCAATTAAGCCTTGTAACACCCATTAAGAAATCATCGGTTAGGAAATGCATACAAAATAGTAAGCACATAGTTCTAAGGGACGTAAAAGTAGTACTCACGGTATGGGGATGTCTAGGGGTAGGTATTATTGTGTATTCTCATAACACATATCACATAAAGTCTACGGGGGGTGGGTAAGTATGACTCATCTATGGGGCCAATGCGGGGCTTAGGATCTTTCACGTTCCACATCACAATACTCATACAATTCATAGTAACCATATCCCATAGATAGACATAACCATAATAAAAATCTCGAAATACAACACATAGCATATAACCCGTACAAGATTCTACAAGATGTCCAACAATGCCTCTAGTCATAAGATAAGACGAGGGCCAAGACATGTCTCGGGATCACCCTCGAAGTATATAACATAAACTAAGCATTATAGGTAGAGGAATGGTGGTTTGTCTTTGGAAGATATGACTCACAACAAGTGTCTCAAATCAAAACTAGTCGTTGAATGGTGGATGAAGGTAGTCACTGGTCCCTACATGGTTATAGATAAAAGTATGTGTTAATACATTTGAACGTACTAAGTATGTGGGCGTGCAATAGATAAGATTTGTCAAACCTACATTCAACGTTAGATGGCAAGGACACATATATAGAAAGAAATATATAACAAAGATAAGTAATATACGATATGCTATGAAATCCACGATGGTTGAAATGCCATAATGCTTCCACATATAGAGTGGATGTGACCATAACCGACATCTCAAACTCATGCGAGCTATTTCTTGAATTTGTTCGATGTAGACCTCCCATTGGCAAGAGAAACTTACTTGCTAAGGGTAATCTACACCATACCTTACGACCCAGTCTTTTTGGTATGATGGAAACCTTCCTTATGACCCAATCTTTTCAAAATAATTTCCATATCGTATCTTATCATATCAAATATGTAACAATTCCTTATGACCCAACCTTTTCAATAATGGCTACCATATACCTATTCTGGCATATATTTCAAGAAAAGGGATAGGACCCTTGGGGATTTCCTTGACGCCCTCAATCCATTCGGTGCTAAGTCAACATCCCACAAGAGGTAAAAGAGGTAAAAGTCATTTCAGATTATTTTAATGCATACTTGAGCTTAATAGCCAAACATATTTTATAATCGTTCATTCTAAAAAGCAAAATCACACTTCAAATCATGCTTTTTATGCATAGGAATAGCTCATTCACATGTATCGAGATGGTGTAAAGACCTAAAATGTTCAAACAGTCATATCATAGACATTCAAACATTCTTATCAAAATCATATACATAAACATAATTGGTCTTAGCCCACTTCATAATCTTCATTAAAAAAATCCAATGCTCATGAATGCATATGCCATGAATGATGTGACTTTAGCAGCGGCAATATAGATTTAATATAAAATCAATTATACAATATGAAATTCAAGTAAATCCATATGTAAAATCCACATTCAAATCACAATTTAGATTATCCATACTTAAATCAACTTTAAAGGGACAATGCATATTCAAATCTTCATAATAATCATGAAATTCAACACATTAGGGGTTAAACTAATTTAGAATCAACAATGAAGCATAGCCATACATCAATTAAATCAAATAAGCAATAATCTTAAAAACCCATATTTAAATTAACCTAAAATTCATTAAAATCAAGTGAAAATAATTTGGGTCTTCTTGGTTGAAAGGGGCCAAGAATCAATCTCACATACCTAACTTCTCCAAGAAGAAGCAAGAAGAAATTGATAAAGAATGGATCCCTTCCTTGAATCCCAAATTAATTCTCCACTAGAGCCTTTGACAGGAGTTCATAAGAGAGTTGAATGTAATTCTAAGTTTAAGAGTGAATTTTAATAAGAAAAATAGAGTTTAGGTCATTTGAATGTCTTAGGATTGCATAGAAGGTAACAATAGTCCCTTAGGAGAAGTCATAATTACAAAAATTACCATTTATGATTTGTGTAAAATAAATATTGCAAGGGGTCCCATGGGAGGGTATTTGGTCTGCTAGAAGGTATATAGAATGTGTAACTCCTCTGTGATCTAATACTTAGAAAAATTTCCACTAATAGAGGTCAGAGATTGTAATTCTATACTTAGAAAAAAAATGCACGTTGTCATCCATACAGAGGGCTTCATGGCCCATGCTGTAATGACCCTGTGGACCATTTATATGGTTTTGCTATTACAATACTGATTTGAACATGTGTTTAGCGAATTCAGGATGATTGGTGTGATTATTGGTGGGGTTGTTCGGGAGTTATGTGGATTTTTGACTTAACCGGGAAGTTATGCTTGCACAAATGAGTTTTCAGGTAAAGTCCTAGTAAACGACCTCAGAAAGAAATTCTGATTGAGGAACCTAAAGAAAAGGTAAAATACTTAGTATGTAACTTTATGGGTGAAAACATACCCATAAATCAACGCATACCTTCGAAGAACTTGAGAGAAACAAACTTATAGGATTGAGGAAGGAATCTTTGAAACCTTTAGTTCTTCCCTTACCTTTCCTTGAGAGACATTTTTTGCCTTAGAAATTTAGAGATTGAAGAATGGAAGAGTGAATGAGGGAAATAGGGCTTGACCTTTAACTCTGTTGAGAGGGTCTCACCATAGTCTATTCCTTTCGTTTGTGTGAATCCTCTTGCCACTTAGAAACCTAAAAGATGGATGTTTTTCCCCCGTTTTCCCAAACCTTTTTGTTTGAAAAAAAACAGAAAAAAGGATTGTTATAAGGTCCCTTTCCCATCCCCATCACAGGAATAAAAAGATAGAAATGATAAAGTTACCCCTCATTAAAACTACCGAGATTGACCTACGAGACCCCGATTATGGGCCATAAGTCAATCCATGGTCCGTCAGTCCCTTCATCTGCTAATACATCAGAAAATTCCTAAAAACTGACTTTGTTGGACTCAAATTCATGAAGCATCAGTACGAGCCATGAAACATCTTACAGGCCGTGGTTGGACTCATAGAGTCCTTTCACACTTAATCATTTTTCCTCATTTCATTGGCCCTACCCACAAAGAACATCTACAGGTCATATCCTACTTTGTAGGCCGTCTGATAACTAGTAGGCCATCCTTCATAAATCTCCTAATTTCTTTCATGTTTGGGGTCCCACTCACGAAACTATGTATGGGCCATAAGGTATCCTATGGGCCGTCACTTGGTCTGTGGGTTAGCCCACTTGGAAATTTTTCACCTTCCTGATGTATATGTTTAGAATCGAAACCTATGGGCCCTATGGCAACTTATGGGCCATAAGTTCCCATGTAAACCAGATTCCAAGTCAATTTTTTTTCAGGCCAACTTTTTTATACTCAAGGCTCCTTAACAGGGGGTTATACCAATATCTCTCCCTTGGAATCACTCTTCCCTAAATATACTTAAAGGCATGCTCTAAAGAGTAAACTAGCAACTAATAACCCAGTATGCATGCAAAAATGTAAGTCAAATATCATTTCTCATAAATTTCAGATTCCATACTTTAAATATGTCTCAAAACAGTTCATAAACATCAAAATAAGTGCATATATCATGAAAAACTAAAATGCATGAAATTTGAGGTTTTTGGAAGAATTTCCTAATACTTTAGTCTTGAGTAGAGTCGAATCGATGTGGTTAGCGCTTCATCATATCCGCTTCTGGTTCTCATGAGGCACCCTTGACTTGTTGGTTTCTTCAAAGTGCCTTGACGACACTTCATTGTTCCTTAGCTTCTTCACTTGCCAGTCTACTATTTTAACCTTTGCCTCTTCATAACTTAAATTCTCTTCAATGTTCACATCATGCAAAGGAAGTATCGGAACTTGGGTCACCTATAAATTTCCTCAGCATAGACACATCGAATTTCAGATGAATCAATGAAACTCGTTAGGTAGATTTAATTCATATGGCACTTCCCCACTATTCTCACCACCTTATAGGGTCCCACATACCTAGGACTCAAATTTCCCTTTCTTATCGAGCAGGAGCACACCTTTCATAGGGGACACCTTCAAATACACCCAATCACTAACTTAGAACTCAAGTTCACTTCTTCTCACGTTAGAGTATGAATTTTGTTGGCTTTGCATTGTTGCGATTTCTCCTTATGCTTTTAGTTTTCTCCATAGCATTCATCTCCAAGTCTGGTCCTATTAATGCCACCTCACCGACTTTGAACCACCTAATGGGCAATCTGCACTGTCTACCATACAACACTTCAAATGGTGCCATCCCAATACTTGCATGAAAGATATCGTTGTAGGAAAACTCGATAAGTGTCAAGTGTTCATCCCAACTCCCCTTGAATTCCAACACACTAGCTCTCTACATATCCTCCAATGTTCAAATAGTCCTTTTGGCTTGCTCGTCGATTTGGGGATGAAAAATTATACTCAACTTCACCCTAGGGCCAAGTCCTCTTTGAAATAATTTCCAAAAGTGAGAAATGAATTGAACTCCAAGATCCAATATGATGGACAACGGAATCCCATGCAACCTCACCAACACATGGATATACAAGCAGGCATAATCCTCGGCACTACGTGTAGTCATGACCGGCAGAAAATGATCCAACTTCATCATGAGGTCAACTATCACCCATATAGAGTCAAAATGCTTTTTGGTCTTTGGAAACCTAACTATGAAGTCCATGTCTATCTCTTCCAACTTCCATGTAGGAATGTCAATGTCTTATGCTAGGCCACTCGGCCTTTGGTATTCAACTTAGACCTGTTGGAAATTGGCATTCAGACATAAATTGGGCAATGTCCTTCTTCTTTCTATTCTACCAATAAATCTCCCTCAAGTATTTATACATCTATGTAGTACTGAGATGAATGGAATATGAAGAGTTATGAGCTTCTTGCATGATCTACTTCTTCAACTCACTATCTTTAGACACACACAACCCCCCATAATACCGAAGTACACCGTCTTCCCCTTGTGAGAAGACCTCTACCTTTCCATCATTTTCTAAGGTTTTCAACTCAACCAAGCTGGGATCAAGGTCATGTTTAGCCTTAACCTCATCAACCACAGAAGATGCAGACCCATGAAGAACCATCACACCACCACTTCCAAACTCACTCAATTTCACTCCTATTCTAGCCAACCTATGAACAAGTTTGGCTAACTCCCCTTTTCCCTAATCTTCAATGAGGGAAACACAACACATGGAAATTGTACTAAGGGTGTGGACTACCACATTGATTTTTCAAGGGTGGTACTTCACACTCATATCATAATTCTTGAGTAGCCTTAACCATCTCAGTTGGCTCAATTTGAGATCCTTTTGGGTGAACATGTGTTGAAGCCTCTTGTGGTTTATGAAAATGTCTGTCGACATGAACTCCGTACAAGTAATGTAACCAAATATTTAGGGCAAACATCACTACAACAAGCTCAATGTCATAAGTCAGGTAATTCTTCTCTTGCACCTCCAATTGCCTTGAAGCATAGGTACTCACTTTACCATTTTGCATTAATACATAACCCAACCCAATTTGTAATATATCACAATACACAACAAACCCATCATTCCCTTTGGCAATATCAATATAGGGACTGAAGTAAACCGATCTTTTAAAGTCTGGAAACTCCTCTCACATTCATCTATCCACATAAACATAGCCTTCTTTTGAGTAAGTTTGGCTAGTGGAGATGAAATAGTGGAGAAGTCTTACACAAACAATCTATAGTAATAGGCTAGACCCAAGAAACCAAACAATCTATAGTAATAGGCTAGACCCAAGAAGCTCCTTATGTCAGTAAAAGTCAATCGCCTTGGCCAGTTTCCACTGCTTTTATCTTCTTAGGATCAACATTGATGTGCTCTCTAGATACCACATGCCCAAGGAAGCAACCCCATCTAGCAAAAACACATGTTTGTCAAACTTTACATAGAGCTTTTGTTCCCTTAGGGTTTGGCAAACTACCCTTTAGTGATCCATGTGCTCTTGCTCACCTCTGGAGTAGATAAGAATTTCATCAATAAACACCATAACAAACGTTTCGAGGTAAGACTTCAACACCCTATTCATGAGGTCCATAAATATTTTTGCTATATTAGTGAGGCCAAACGACACCACCGCAAACTGACCATAACTAGTTCGGAAAGCCTTCTTAGGGATGTCACTTTCTGATAGCATCATACGAAGCTCTACTCCTTTGAAGGACAAGGATGAAAAGGATGAATCTTTTGAAGATCAAAGGAGGCTCATATTAAGATCTCAAACCAAGGAGTTTAATGATAAGCTCAATTGGCTTCAATTGCGGATCCGAAGGTGTCTTGTTGGGGAAGAAGAGCTAAAGCCCAAGAAGGATGAATTGTCCAAATGCTACAATTATTTGGTGGCCCAAATTCAAGTCCAAGATGAAGAATTTTAGGGTTAAATTTCATGCAAATAAGGCCAAGAAGAGTCCAAGAATCAGCCACAACAAAGGTTGCTTTCTGCCCAAGTTTGCAGAGAAGACTAGTCAAACTTTTCAAATTTGTCAAGATTCTTTTTCTAGTTGGGTTATACCTTATTTAATTATTTATATATAGTCTATTAATGATTCGTTGTTCTATTTAAGGTATGCTAGGTCCATTTAATGTTTTCCTAGGACTACTAGCTCTATTCCTAGTTAAGGTAACTTTATTTCCTTTGTAGAGTAGAATTTACCTTGTAATTTTCTTTCTAGGTTTTTGATACTCCTTGAGCATAACCTAAGGAGTCTTGGATGTCCAAGGACCCTATAATATATTTAGAAATCTTTTTTCTTTCATTAAAGACAATTACATTGATATTAGTAATATTTAAGAGGGTTCTGTTGAACCTTTGTGACTTATTCTTTGAGAATTTATCTTTAAACCTTTACTAGTTCATGGTTTGAGGTATAAAGTACTTTCTTATTGTGATATCTTTGGTTTCTTTTGGTATTCTTTATAAGGTGATTAGTTTACATGCTAACTCATAAAGCGGTCAAGATCCAAATCTACCGTTTTGATTCGTTTTCTCAAGTAAAGGCATTAGATTTCTTCCGTAAATCTTTACGTTGTTACTTGGATCTTGTCATGGTCTTAGAATATCAATTTCTTGAAAATTCTAGGATTTTTCCTTTGAATTTCCCATATTTTTAATTAGTTTTTATCTTTCTTTTTTTATTGTTGTTCCGCATTCTAATATTCACTCCATCTTAGTATTGCTTCTAACCTCAATCCTATCAAGTAGTATTAGAGTTTCTATCAAGATTCCATTCTTGATAAATCTTGGGATTTCTTAAATATAAAGACCAGAAAAAGTGAAAGAAAAAATAAAAAAAAAGTAAAAAAAAAATGTTTTTTAAAAAAAGGAGATAGCTTGCTCTCCAAAAAATCCGTTTACTTAACCTCAAAATCATGCATTAGTGTTTCCAAATAAGAACGAATTAAGAAGAGGCGATTCTAAATCTTTGAGGACACGGTAAATATTTTTTTTTATTCTTATATAATTGTAAGTAAGTTTTTTTTTAATTTGTGTTTTGTTTCAAATAAATCCTACTTGTTCTAGGACTAGTTCTTTACTTTCTTTTGTGCCCCAAAAATCTATACTTTATTACTAAGAACTTGATAATTGTTTGGGTTTAATTATAAATCGACAAAGTACTCTTGTTCAAAGGTTATTTGAGGGGAAAAAGGCAAGTGTAGGTGAGTTTAAAAGAGGATAAAAGCCATATTAAGTGTGTGATTGATATTTTACTTTAAGATGTCTAATTCAGGTGGTGATGAAAAAAGGGCTCGTGTAGAAACTGAGATCAAAGGAATGACTTCACCCTTCAAGCTATGCACCAAAAATTCGAGAGATGAAACCTTCAATTTCAAGAGATGAGAAATATGATTAATGAGCTGAGACAACAGCCGCAATTAGGAGGGAGAATAATGTTGTACCACCCAATAATATTAGACCCCAGGTTAGAAGAAATGTACCCAATGCCCCTTTTATAAATCTTTAATATGATAATGATGATTTAGATGGTGAACTTAATCTAGAAAGAAGAGATAGGAGAGGGAAAAAAGGTAAAGTGGAACATTATAATATAGGTAGTATAAAAATAAGATTCCATCTTTCAAGGGGACAAGGGACCCAGACTTTTACCTTGATTGGGAGAGACGAGTTGAAGCCATCTTTGATTGTCATAACTACTCTGAGGGTAAGAAAGTTAAACTTGCTATTGTTAACTTTTCTGATTATGCTGCTGCTTTGTCGATAAAGCTTGCTAGGGACAGAGTGTAAGATGAGTTACCATCTATTGCTACCTGGGCAGAGATGAAGAGGGTGATGAGGAAGAGGTTTGTTCTATCATATTTTCAAAGACAGCTGCAATCTCGCCTTCAACAATTGAAGCAAGGTTCCATGTCGGTGGATGAGTACTTCAAAAGCATGGATATGGCTATAATCCAAGCTAATTGCATGGAGGAAGAAGAAGCTACAATGGCTAGATTTTTAAATGGTTTAAATTCTGAAATAGCTAATGTAGTAGAGATACAACAATATGTAACTTTAGATGAGTTAGTTGATTTGTCTGTTAAAGTAGAAAAACAAATCAAGAAAAAGCAGCAATCTAACTAATGGAGAAATCGGCCTAACTCCATCTCTAAGAAGTATTGGTCAAATCAAGAGGGAAAAACTCCTTCTAAACCTCAAGAATAAAGAGGTAAAGGTAAAGTTGATGAGGGAGGTTAAACCTTCAGTTCCAGATCTTCTAAACCTTCTAGTTCTATTCAATGTCATAAGTATCATGGGAGGGGTCATATGATGCACGAATGTCCAAGTAGTAGAGACATCATACTTAGAGAGAATGGAGAATATGAGAGTGAAAAAAGTGAGGGGGAAGAAGAAGAGGGAGGAGGTGTAAGTGAGGAAAATGATTTAGAACAACCCAATGATGGTATAATTGGATTGGTTAGGAGAATTATGACAATTAATTTGGGTAGTAGTGATGAAGGATAGAGGGAGAATTTGTTCCATACTAGATGTGGAATAAAGGGAAGGACTTATTCTATGATTATTGATGGGGAAAGTTGTACAAATGTGGTGAGTTCATATTTGGTAGATAAGCTAGGAGTTGCATGCATGAAACACTTTATCCCATATAGGCTCCAATTGTTGAATGATAGTGGAGAGGTAAAAGTAAACAAACAGTGCATGTTTTCATTCAATGTTGGTAGGTGTGAAGATGAAATTCTTTGTGTGTAGTTCCAATGCAAGCATATCATACTTTGCTCAGCTGACCTTGGCAATATGATAGAGATACTACTCATCATGGAAGAAAGAATAGGTAATCTTCTGCATAATGGTAAGAAATTTACTCTTGCACCATTATCTGCTTCACAAGTGTTTGAAGATCAGAAATGATTGAGGAAAACAATGGGAAAGCAAAGACGAGAGATAAAAAGGTGATCTTGAGTGAAAATTAAAAGGCCAAGAGATAGAAAAAAGAGAGATGGTCGAGAAAAAGAGAGAGAGGGCAGCAAACTAAGTAAAGAGGTAAAAGAGGGTTTGAGTGAAAAAATAAAAAGTTTTGGTGAGAGGAAAGAGGCTAAGGAAAAGAAAAAATAGAGTATTTATGTAAAAGCCAAAGAGTATTTGAATGCTAGAAGAGGGGCTGCCCATAGTACTACTTACTTACAAAGAAGTGTCGATTAACTTTGAAGAACTAACTCCTTTGCCAAATAGTGTTTTTTCTCTATTGCAGAGTTTTGAAGATGTTTTTCCTAATGATACTCCAAAAGGGTTGCACCTTTGAGAGGGATTGAGCACCTAATAGACTTTTTGCCTGGGTCTCAACTGCCTAATAGGTCTGCCTATAAGAGTAGTCCAAAAGAGACCAAGGAATTACAAAGCCAAGTTGAAGAATTGCTTAAAAAGGATTTTGTTCGAGAGAGCATGAGCCCATGTTCTGTTCCTGTCCTATTGGTACTCAAAAATAATGGAACAAGGAGGATATGTATGGATTGTAGAGCCATCAACAAGATAAAAGTAAAGTATCGCCATCCTATCCCTCGTCTTGATGATATGCTAGATCAACTATATGGATCCAAAATCATTTCTAAAATTGATCCTAAAAGTGGTTACTATTAGATTCGTATGAATCATGGAGATGAATGGAAAACTGCTTTTAAGACCAAATATGGACTTTATGATATGCCTTTTGGCTTAACAAATGCACCCACCACATTTCTGAGACTAATGAATCATGTTTTTAAAGATTTTCAAGGAAAATTTGTTGTGGTGTATTTTGATGACATCTTGATCTTTTCTCAAAATCTAGATGAACACTTAGAGCACCTAAATCAAGTTTTTGAAGTCCTTAGAAATCAACGCTTATTTGCTAATCTCAAAAAGTATACTTTCTGTGTGGATCATATAGTTTTCTTAGGTTTTGTGGTCAGTTCTAAGGGAGTTAAAGTAGATGGTGGTAAAATCAAAGCAATTAAAGAATGGCCTAGACCTAATAGTGTAACTGAAGTTAGGAGTTTTCATGGACTTGCTAGTTTTTATAGGAGGTTTATGAGGGACTTTAGCACCATTGCTTCTCCTTTAACTGAAGTTATTAAGAAGGATAAGATTTTTTCATGGGGAAAGGAACACGATGATGCATTTAACTTGCTGAAAGAAAAATTGTGTTTTGCTCCTGTTTTGCAATTACCTTGATTTTTCTAAGTCTTTAGAAGTTGAGTGTGATACCTTTGGTAAGGGAATAAGTGCTGTTTTGATACAAGACTCCAAGCCAATTTCCTACTTTAATGAAAAGCTAAGTGGAGCAACATTGAACTACTCAACTTATGATAAGGGGTTATATGCCTTGGTAAGGGCGTTAGCTACAAGGCAACACTACTTTTGGCCTCAAGAATTTGTGGTCAAGACTGATCATGAGTCATTGAAGTACTTGAAGAGCCAAGGTAACTTAGTCGTAGGCATGCTAAATGGGTGGAGTTTATTGAAACTTTTCCTTATGTAATTACCTTCTAACAAGGAAAGGAGAGTGTGGTTGTTGTTGTGCTCTCAAGAAGGTATGTTTTCATATCTACTCTTACTTCAAAGTTGTTGGGTTTTGACCAAATCAAGTTACTCTATGCTAATGATTCTAATTTTGGTAAAAATTTTATGAATGTAAGTTGGGTCCTTTTGAGAAATTTAATCTTCAAGATGAATTTCTATTTAAGGAGAATAAGTTGTGTGTACTAACTGCTCTTTGCGTGAACTATTTGTTAGGAAAGCACATTGTGGAGGGCTAATGGGACATTTTTGAGTACCTAAAACTTTGGAAACACTTTCTGAACATTTTTTTTGGCCTTGCATGAGAAAGGATGTTGAAAAACTATGTTCTCATTGTCTTGAATGTAAACAAGCTAAGTCTAGAACATTGTCGCATGGTCTTTATTCTCCTTTACCTGTTTCTAGTTCTCCTTGGATTGATATTTCTATGGACTTCATATTGGGGTTTCCAAGGACCAAATATTTTAAGAATAGTATATTTGTGGTAGTAGACAAATTTTCTAAAGTGGTTCATTTTATTCCATGTAAAAAGACTAATGATGCATCTCATGTGGCTGACTTGTTTGTAAAAGAAGTGGTTAAATTGCATGGAATAGTTAGTGATAGGGATGCCAAGTTTTTAAGTCACTTTTGGAGAATTCTTTGGGGAAAGTTAGGGACTAAATTACTATTTTCCATATCTTGTCAGACACCAACTAATGGTCATACAGAAGTGGTTAATAGAACTTTGGGGAATCTGTTGAGGGTTCTTTTGAAAGGATAGTTAACTTCCTGGGAAGATTACTTGCCTAATGTGGAATTTGCTTATAATAGGACCTTTCATTCTTCTAGTGGTAAGACTCCTTTTGAAGTTGTATATGGATTCAACCCCTTTACCCCTTTTGATTTACTGCCTTTACTTACTAATGATTTTTCTAATCTTGATGGTAGAAAGAAGGCTGACATGATGAAGAAGATTCATGAACAAACAAGACTTGCAATTGAAAAGAAAAATAAGAAAATTGCATTGTGAAGGAATAAAGGAAGAAAATATGTTGTGTTTACACCTGGGGACTTGGTTTGAGTGCATATGAGAAAGGAAAGATTTCCTTCCAAAATAAAGACCAAGCTAGATCCTAGAGGACGTGGCCCGTACAAAGTCCTTGAACAGATTAGAGACAATGCTTATAAACTTGAACTTCCTAGTGAGTTCCAAGTTAGTGCTACTTTTAGTGTTTCTGATCTTTCCCATTTTGATGCAGACTTGAATTCGAGGACGAATTCTCTTGGAGAAGAGGGGAATGATAGATACATACGAAGCTCTACTCCATTGAAGGACAAGGGTGAACAGGATGAAGCTTAAGAAGATCAAAGGAGGCCCATCACAAGATCTCAAACCAAGGAGTTTAATGAAAAGCTAAATGGACTTCAATTGCAGATCCAGAGGTGTCTTGTTGGGGAAGAAGAGCTAAAGCCTAAGAAGGATGAATTATCCAAATGCTACAATTATCTGGTGGCCCCAATTCAAGTCCAAGATGAAGAATTTTAGGGTTAAATTTCGTGCATATAAGGTCAAGATGAGTCCAAGAATCAGCCACAATAAAGGTTGCTTTCTACCCAAGTTTATAGAGATGACTAGTCAAACTTTCCAAATTTGTCAAGATTCTTTTCCTAGTTAGGTTTTACCTTATTTTCTTATTTATATATAGGTTATTAACGTTTTCCTTGTTCTATTTAAGGTATCCTCGTACCATCTAATTCTTTCCTAGAACTACTAGGTTTATTCCTAATTAAGGTAACTTTATTTCCTTTCTAGAGTAGGATTTACCTTGTAATTTCTTTCTAGGTTTTGGATACTCCTTGGGCATAACCTAAGGAGTCTTGGAAGTTCAAGGACCCTATAATATATATAAATCTTTTTTCTTTCAATAAAGACAATTAGATTGATATTAATAATATTTGAGAGAGTTCTGTTGAACCTTTATGACTTGTTCTTTGAGCATTTATCTTTAAACCTTTATTAGCTCATAGTTTGAGGTATAGAGCACTTTCTTCTTGTGATATCTTTGATTTCATTTTGGTATTCTTTAGAAGGTGATTAATTTACATACTAATTATTGTCTTTATTTACTCATAAAGCGGTCAAGATCTGAATCTAATGTTTTGATTTGTTTTCTCAAGTAAAGGCGTTAGATTTCTTCCATAAATCTATACGTTATTACTTGGATCTTGTCAAGACCTTAGAATATCAATTTCTTGGAAATTCTTGGATCTTCCCTTTGAATTTCTCATATCTTTAATTAGTTTTTCTATTTCTTCTTTTGTTGTTGCTTCCGCATTGTAGTATTCACTGCATATAAGTGTTGTTCCTAACCCCGATCCTATCATAAACAAGTCAACTAACAATTCTAATATTTTACCTTAATTACTCACTAAGAAGATACTACAATTTTGAGAATTCAATCTTCAACATAGTCTAAGTCTTCCAAATGATAAAATAAGGCTATTTATACTAAGTATATAAAGAAGACATTTTGTTTACAATTTTACCCTTAATGAGTAAGGGCCTTGTTTCGCTTTCCTTCTTTTAAAATCCTTGAATTCAAGTAGTAGCTATTTGCACACATGACCTCATTTCTTCCTTCTTCTCACCTTGATTGACCTTCCACACATTGTAAGCCTTTCTTTGGTAACCCTTAAGCTCCTATAATGCTTCCTTGTTCATGAACATTGCTTGTAGGTCTTGGAGATCTTTTGCTTGACTCCTTCTGAATGGTCTTGAGGGATACATGCCACTCATGTTGGTGCTATCTCTACTTTGCATGTTATCACATTTGGAGATTGTTTCAAAGAGGACTTTACACTAAGGTGAAGTTAAGTACCTCTTTTCATCCTCAAATCGATGGACAAGTTGCAAGGACAATTCAAACTTTGGAGGACATGTTGAGGGCTTCTGTGTTGGAATTCAAGTTTAATTGGGATTATCATTTACCACTTATCGAGTTTTCTTACAACAATAACTTTCATGCTAGCATTGGTATGGCATCGTTTGAGACTTTGTATGGTAGAAGATGTATATCTCCGTTAAGGTGGTTTGAGTTGGGAAAGATAGCTTTGATTGGCCCATATTTGGTATTGTAGGCCATAGAAAGGTCGAAGATGGCTCAAAGTCGCCAAAAGTCATATTCCAATATTAGGAAGAGATATCTTCAGTTTCATGCTAAAGATTGGTTGTATGTGGAGGTCTCACCCATGAAAGGTGTAATGCATTTTGTTAAATAGTGCATGTTAAGGCTCTCGGTATGTAGGCCTTTATGAGAGTATTAGCGGATTGGGAATGTGGCCTATAGATTGGATTTGCCTCCGAACATGTTCTATTCCTCTGGTTTTCCATGTGACTATGTTTAGAAAATTGATTGGTGATCCTAGTACAATTGTTTCTTTGGAAGTTGTTGAGATTGAGGAGAACTTGTCTTATGAGGAAGTGCCGATTGAGATCTTGGATAGGCAAGTGAAGCGTCTTCGCAGCAAGGATGTGGCTATGATTAAATTTCTTTGTAGAAATCAGAATATTGAGAGTGCTACATAGGAGACAGAGTTAGACATGATGAAACAATATCCCTATCTTTTCTAATCTACTCAAGCCTAAAGTATTAGGTTCTTTTTATTCCAAGTGGTTCTAATTCTTTCACTCTTAAGTCTCACGACATGATATGCATACATGTAAAAGAAAATGATTTTCAAGTGATGAAATATGCATTGTATCTTTGTGTTTGGATGTCCATAATCAAGTCAAGTTTTTCAAGCCTTGTTCTAGCACATTCGGGGACGAATGTTCCCAAGGAGGAGATGATGTTAGGACCCGGACATTGTTAGGCCTTAATGGTGTGTGGAATTTGTTTCCGTAAAGGTTTTGACCATGGTGACACCACATGGGCACTGACATTGGTCGTGTGACTCACCACAAGTCATGTGAAGGAGACTTGTGTGGCCCTTGGCCTTGTGTATAGAGTGTTGGCCTTAAGTTGGAGTTCAAGACCAACGCATTCACTACATAAACCCCGCATGGTTCATGTGATACTTCACTGGCCGTGTCATGGCTTGTGAGAGGATCCTTGGCCTTGAAAATCACATTTTGGCTAAGGCACTTCATACATGAACCTCAAACGGTATGTATGACCCCTTCAGGTGTCATATAGTCTCCTATATGGGTGTTGAGGTGAACATTTTCTAAGTATGGAATCACCATTCTTAAAATTCGTCAATGGAAAAAATTTCTAGATGGAGCCTCACGAATGGGCACACGATCCGTGTGACCCGTACACGACCCTTGGTGCCTCCATACGGGACCCCTGGAAACTTTATGACATGCATTTCATTAATGGCATTATTGTAATCTAGGCTATTCCTAAGGGTTGTTTAAGACTTTATAACCTATCCTAAGCCTCTCAAAAGAGCTATACTCTTCTATTCTCGTTCAAATTCAATTCAAACACTTAGAATTATTCAACACTCTCATCTAAACACTTCTCTCAAGTGAGCCTTGAAGGATTGTCTTGGAGCATAAGGAAGGGTCTTCTTCTTCACTCAATTTCCTCTTATTTCTTCTTGGTTATCTAAGGTTTTTTGAATTGATTCATGGTCCCTTTCAGCCATGAAGATGCCAAACTCTTTTACACTTGATTTTATGAAATTGATCTTAATTTAAACATGGGTCTTTTAGATTATTATTTATTTGATTTAACTGTGATATGGGCTATATTTTGTTGTTAATTTTAAAGTGATTTAAGACTTAATATGATGAATTGCATGGATATTAATAAAGATTTAAATGTCCATTGTCCCTTTAAAGTTCTATTTAAGCATGGGTAACCTAAATTATGATTTAAATGCGGATTTACATATTGATTTACTTAAATTTCATGTTTATTTTTTATTTAAGTTTGAATTTCATGTTGTATTTCATGAGCATTGGTTTTAGTGAAAATTATTCAGTGGGTTAAGCCCATATATGTTTATGAAAATGTTTATGATGAAAATGATTCGGTGGGTTAAGCCCACATATGTTTACAAATATGGTTTTGATCGAAATTATTTGGTGGGAAGCCCACATATGTTTATGACAAGAATGTGATCACATAAATTTCTATAATATTCGAGTATTTACACCATTTTATATATATGTGAATGAGCTATTCCTATGCATGAAAGTATGGATTGAATCATGATTTGGCTTTTCAGCCCAAGTGTGCATGATTAAGAAGAATGTTTGGATTTTAAGCTCAATTATGCATTGAAATGATTTGAAATGACATATAACTCTTTTGGAGAGCATATGTATGTATGTATGCATTCTTGTGGGATGATCACTTAGCACCTAAGGAAATTGGACGCGTCAGGGCTATCCCCAAGGGACCTCTTCCTTTCTTTTGAACTTTGTGCCAGCATAGGTATATGGTAATCTTTACTGAAACGACCAGGTAGTATAGTATAGTTACAATTATGATATGATATGTTATGGAAATCATTTAGAAATAACTGGATCATAAGAAAGATGGCCATCACACTGAAATGACCGGGCCTTAAGGTATGGTGTACAGTACCTTTGGTAAGTAATCTTCTCTCACCTGATGGGAGACTTTCATCAGGCATATTCATGTAATAGCTCGCATAATTTTGAGATGTTGGTTATGGTCACATATCCTCTATATGTAAGCATTATGTCATTTCATGCATCATGAATTTCATGGCATATTGACATATTACTCTTCTTTGTCTATATGCTTCTTTCAATGTATGTGTCCTTGTCATCTAACATTGAATGTTGGTTTAATAAGTGTATATGCATTGCATTCCTACATACTTAATACTTTTAAACGTCCTAACACATGCTTTTTGTCTACATGATCTATCCATCTAGGGCTCGGAGTCTATATGCATCCACCTTTTGCTGGTCTGTCAGATTCGTGAAAGTTCTTGTAGTGAGTCCTATCATTCGAGGACAAGCCATCATCCATCTTCCTATTATGTTGTTACAACTTATGTTATATCTACTTTGAGTGTGAACCCAAGACATGTCTTGGTCCCCATCCTATTCTATGACTTAGAGGGACTGTTGGACATCATGTAGACTCTTATATGGACATATGCTATGTTTTTTCCATTTTGAGATTATGGTAATGGCTACCTATTGAATATGGATATTATGATGTTTTTTATGATATGATGTGGAAATGTTGAAAATCCTAAGTTTCGATCTATCTCCATAGAGTGAGTTATGCTTACCCGCCCTGTAGTTTCTATGTGTTATGTGCTATGTGGATTATGCTAAGCCCTAACCTTATTACGTCCCTACAGCATGAGTCCTACTTTCTCGTCTCTTAGAACTATGTGTTTACTACTTCATTATGCGCTTCTAAACTGATGATGTGAATGTAGATACTTTGAGGCTTGATTGGAGACTCTCGGGTTTCCATTCGTCATGTCTCTCCTAGTCCCTAGGTCTGAGTCATGAAATCTAGAAGGGTACTTATTCTTGATGCTGACCTTACTGAGTTGCCAATAATCAATGCACATACGGAGCGACCTATCCTTCTTTCTTACAAAAAGAACCAGGGCACCCCATGGAGACCGACTAGGTCTAATAAAAACCCTTCTCGAACAAATCCTCAGTTGCTCCTTTAACCCCTCCAATTCAGCAATATCTATTCTATAAGGTGGGATTGAGATAGGTTGAGTGTCAGGCAAGAGGCTTATTCTTAAGTCTATCTCCCTTTTGGGAGAAACACTTGGTAACTCATCTGTGAAGACATCAGGGAATTCGCTTACAGTGGGGACTGACTTGAGAGAAGGAACTTTGGAAGTCTATCTTTGAACATCATCAAGTAGTAGATGCACCCTTTGGAAATCATTTTGCAGGCCTTTATAAAAGAAATTAGTCAACCTCTACATGAAGAGTTGCTACCCTCCCATTCAAGAATTGGCTCATTAGGGTATTAGAATTTAACCCTATGGGTTCTATAGTCAATGGAAGCATAAAAGGCATGCAACCAATCCATCTCCAGAATTACATCAAAGTCTACCATGGAATGCTCCACTAAGTCACATCGAATCACTTTATACAAGATAGAAATAAGACAACTTCTATAGACTCTTCAGCCTATGATAGACTCACATATGGGTTACTCACCTCAGAGGTATCATGGAGGATTTCGGGACATACATGAAACTTATATGCAAACAATGGGGTTACAAAAGACAAATTTTATCCCGGATCTAAAAACGCATATGCATCATAATACTGGTAACCATATCGGAGCTTTATCTACCTCTTTGCGACCATGAAGAGCATGGACCCAGTTGGTACTTTGTGTACCTTGGATTGGACCCCTTTGGCCATGAGGCCTTGTGCCTCCGCTCTTGTAATCCTTAGCATGGTGGCCGGGCTTCCCATAAGTGAAATAAGCATTTAACCAGCTAAGCATTCTCCTTTCTAAGGCTTCCCACACTTAGGGCAATTTGGAAGTTGGGACTTAGGAGACACACCCTTTGTCCTTCTGGGGGGGGAGGAGTGTTGGTGAATTGTTGCCCACTGAAAAGCCACGAAAATGCCCGAAAATGTTCCTCGAAAATGCCCATAATCATAATTTTTATATATCTCAAAATCCGTGCGTGATATTGAAAATTCGACTTCATATTCGTGATCAAGTGTCCCAAGCTCAACTCCGGATCTCAACAAATCTCTTCAAGCTTTAAGCCTCCTTCAAAACTACATCAAGAAAACCTAAGTTTGAGGTATGTGGGTTTCAACCATTGGGTTCTTTCACCCATGGTGTCCAACCTTCCTCTTTATTTAAATCGCAACGTTTTCAACTTGGAATATCTATGGGTATCTCTTATTATGAAATTTGATTATAAACTATGTTGGAGTTTCATAAAATGTTGACTGTTTATGCATGTTTTAAGCTATGAATCTATGATCTATTATGAGATTTTATGAGAGGTTTAAATGTATCTTGCATAAGGGTTTTACTATGTGTTGGTGGGTTGATTTACATTGAACATTCTCACATGATTTCATTCTTGAATTGCATGATTTTGAACAAGTATTACACACCTGCCAAGTGTTTGATAATATGTTTTGACATAGATTCTTGGGTTATTGATGGTCTATGATATGGTTTACAAGTTAAATGACTCTACGATGATGAAGGGATAGTATATAAGTATTGAATTCATGAAAAATATCTATAATGTTAGAAGTTGATCACACCTTGTTGAGAGGGTGACATGCCTTAACTACTATGATGGGGAGTCCTATCAAAACGACCCCTAAAAGTGCCCGAAAATGTGCCTCGAAAGTCTCTGAATTCGTAATTTCCATATATCTCAAAATCTGTGTGTGAGATCTAAAATTTGACTTCATATTCTTGTCCAGGGAGCAAAATTGAGTGGGGAGTGGGTCTAACCCAGATTTTAGAGCAAACAAATCACAATTTCATTTTCCCAAAAATCGATTTCCAAAGAGCTCTCCGCGCCCCTGGCTGTCACACCAAGGGCGCGCCATATTGTAAAAGTTGCCTCCGTGACAGGATCACATCGCGAACCAGACGCAGACCTGTGTATTTTGTTACCAGTGATGGTATCTTGGTCCAAGGCTTTTGGGTCTTAGGCCTAAGCCTCCAAATGAGTAAAATACCTACACTTAGCCATATTACACCTTCATATCATACAAGACATTCCTCAATACTCTCTCAAACACGTAGACAAAAATTTTACTCAAAATTCAAGTGTCAAATCTCATTCTGGATCTTAAGGAAATCACTCAAGCTTTAAGTTCTCATCTCCATCTTCATCAAGGAATTCTCCAATGTTGAGGTATGTGGGTTTCAACTTTTGATTCCTTTCACCCATGGTGCCCAAGCTTCCTTTTTACCTAATCTCATGTTTCTAAGTTTATTTCCTTATGGGTCTTACTTATTATGAATTTGACTATGAATTATGTTGGGATTTCATGAAAGTGTGACTATTTAAGCATGTTTTGAGCTATGAATGTATGATCTACCATGAGATTTGATGAAGGGTTGTGATATAAATTGCATGAGGGTATTACCAAATATTGGTGGGTGGTTTTACATTAATTTTTCTTGCATGATTTCACTCTTGAATTGCATGATTTTGTACTAGCATTACACACCCACTAACTGTTTGATAAAAGGCCTTTTTATGGATTCTTAAAGTTTTGATGATCTGTTGGTTGATTTATGATTCAAGGCACTTCATGATGATTTTGGGCTTTCTAAAGATGTGTTTAAGTCATGAAAGTATTGATGATTTTGTAGGACGGATTAAGCCCCTTTCCTCAAAGATTACACCTCTTGTGTGCCTTTGATGGTGATGTAAATGAAAGGGTAATGTTGATGATGACCCATTCTTATGTTTGAAGTTAGGCTCACCATTTGAGATCAATGATACTAAGAGCTACTCGTGCCATGTCTCTAGATTTATTGCAAGTTAGTAAAGTATGATTATCTTATATATTATATGAGATTAGACTTAGCAACCAGTGGACTAGAGGTTAGTACGCAAGTCCTAGAACTATGTGCCACCATAGGTGAAGGAATTAGAGGCGAGTCCACAAATGTCTAAGAGGCGAGTACCCTAAATATGAGAGCTTGAGGCGAGTACCTGAGTCCGGGCTTGAGGCAAGTACCCGAGTCCAAGAACTAGGGTGAGTACCCAGTTCACGGAAGGCTTAGTGGATCCTCTTAGGCGTTAGGAAGGTTCACCTTGGCAAGTAACTTCCCCCTCTCTTATGGTGTAGGGTAGACATCAGGACTCCATGGACTAGCTCACATGGTTTATGTCAGTTAAGGTTTCTTCCCATATTTATTTATATTATGTTCTATGTAAGATGAATGTTTGCAAAGCATGATTTACTTAAGCATTGATCACACATATCCTATTGCTATTATGCTATTATTGATTAACATTATGCATTTTTACTATGTTGTTTCCCTCTTATTGCATTGCATCTTACATACTTAGTAAGTATATTCAAACGTACTAACACATACTCTATGCCTACATAATGTTACCATGTAGGAACCAAAGTTTCATTTGATCATCATCCTCATCCACGTGGCTAGTATTCTCTATTCAAGCAAGTTGGTGAGTCCTCAACTCCGAGGATGTACTTCTCTTGATTTATGTTGTGTATTGACTCTTCTTATGTCATATGCTTTTGATTATGAGGGTGAGCCCAGTTGCTTGTCTTGGCCCCCGCTAAGTTCTATGTTTAGAGGTGTTGTTGGACAAGTTATGTAATGATGCTATGAGCTTTGTCTCTCTTAACTCTTTGATGTTTTTATGCTATGAAAGGATTTTCTTAGTCCTATTCCCTTATTTCTAATCTCTTATTGTTACTTCATTGTTTCCGCGACCAAGGATTTGTAATAATATGTTAATAGGCTTGCTTGGGGTACCTTCGGGTTCCCCATGCACCGTGTCAGGTCTAGGCCTTAGGCTTGGGTCGTGACAAACTTAGTATCAGAGCACTAGGTTTTTAATGGTCCTCGAGATCCAATACCACATTGATTAGAGTCTTATTCATGGTTGTGTTGTGCACCACAACTTTAAGAGGCTATGAGACGTTCTAGGAAATGTTTCCCTTCTTCATACTCCATGTCGTGCTATAGGAGTCAAGGTAGGGTTTTCCCCCTAAGGATTGTTCTTTTCTATGCTAGATCATGTCTATCCTAAGAGGAAGAAGAGCTCGTACACCCGAAGGACAACTGGCCTACCCCGCTCCTCAAGCTCCCTAAGGTGGATGGGATACCGAGATTGAGTTCTAGAATGTTATAACCTTGTTGACCCATGCTATTACTAATCAAATCAACCAAGGGGCCCAAGCCCCTCATGCTCCTACTCAGGCCTCTAGGATGAGGGAATTTACAAGAATGAAGCCACCCGAGTTCTATAGGTCTAAGGTGGATGAGGATCCACAAGAGTTCATCGATGAGGTGTACAAGGCATTGTCTATCATGGGGGTGAATTCAGAGGAGAAGGCGGGGTTGGTAGCTTACCAACTAAAGGGGGTGGCTCAAATTTGGTTTGTGCAATGCAAGGTGGAAAGGGGAAATCATGATACTATTCCTTGTGAGGAGTTTAAGGCGGCAATTCTAAACCGGTTCCTCCCTTTTGAGCTAAGGGAGGCCAAGATGGTAGAATTCTTGAATTTGAAGCAAGGGTCCATGAGTGTGAGGAAGTATGCCCTCAAATTCAACCAGCTCTCCAAGTATGCTCCACAATTGGTTGCTGATCCACGGTCAAGGTTGAACAAGTTTGTGATGGGTGTATCCGATTTGGTGAATGAGGAGTGTCGTACCGCTATGCTGATAAATGATATGGGTTTGTCCTGCCTCATGACTTATGCCGACCAACTTAATGGGGAGAAGCTTAGAAAGAGGAAAAGTGAGGGGTCTAAGAGGGCTCGATTTGATGTAGCTTCCAAGGTCAAGAGCCCAACGATGCTCCAAACAAGAGGGTTGCCAAGGATGGGATGGCCAGCCCCAAGTATTGAGTCGAAATTGTTGGTGGGCAAGCCCCTCTTACATGCAATAAGTGTGGAAAGTACCACTCGGGAGATTGCTTAGTCGGTTCTGGTGCGTGTTTTGGATGTGGTGGAATGGATCATAAGATGAGGTATTGTCCGTGGGTCCCTAAAGGTCATAAGGACGGTCGTAAATGTTCTCAACCATACCTCTCTAGGAGTCACTAGACTTGGCATGGTACTTCGCGGGTAAGTTCAAGGTTTTGATTTTGATGGATCTAAATTCCACTATTCCTTGCATTATACCTTTAGGTTGCTAATGGGATTCTTGTGCATCCCGAGTTGTTATGTGAACCTTGGTGTCTACCCCCTCCCCTCTTTTGTGAGTCTATTGTTGCTAGAAAGATCTATAAGGGTTGCCCCATGTTCTTATTGCATAGGTCTTTCCTTGTGACTTGTTGGATTTGATGTGGTGGATTTTGATATCATACTTGGGATGGATTAGTTGCATACATATTGTGTCTCCATTGATTGTAGGGCCCGTAGAAATAGATTCCAACACCCTAATGAACTTGTCCATAAGTGGGGGATTGTTGGTAGTTTAGGAATAAGTCTATTCCTAGACTTAAGGTCCAATTGATCTCTAAGGGTTGCATTTGTCATCTTGTAAGAGTTAGGGGTGTTGAACCTAAGCCATTTTTATTGAGTTATTTTGGCGATAGATGGGTTCTTGATGTTCTTTTCGTTATTTTGGATTTGGGGTAGTGTCTTTTGGTTTTATTTATGCACCGACTATGTCTATAGGTCTCATGAATAGGGTCTTTAATCTCTACCTTGTTATGTTTGTAGTGGCCCTTGGTGATAATATGTTGGTTATTTCCGGAGGTGAGGAAGAGCTTATGGATCATTTGAGGGTGATGTTGTGAATCTTGATGGATGTGAGGTTGCTTGCTAATTATGGAAAGTAGGAATCTTTGGGTGACTAGAGAGGTCCATCGGTTGGCTAGATTGGGAGTTAGGTAGGAAGAGGTTGGCTATGGTGGTGTAGTGGTGGCTAATGGTTCTAGATCCTTCTTGGTTGATGAGGTGAAGGCAAAGCAAGATCTTGACCCCGCCT
>JAPFFP010059968.1:0-27256 GCA_026153255.1 Solanum medicagineum | reverse complement strand
GGACTTTATTCGTGATCGAACTTGGACAATTTCGACGTCGAGCCTCGTCTCCGTTTAACTAACCAACTTAAGCTAAGAAAGTTGCTGAGTCACCTACTAGCTTATAAGTCCTACAAGCACCTCAGTTCTCTCACTTCATTTTAAGGGCATAAACTCCTCATTTAAACACAAAACACATATAGACTCAACCCTCTTAAGCGCTAGATGCACATATAGCCCACTAATGTGAGATTCAAGCACATTTGAGAATTAGCGTCCATTTGTCCAAACCATGTCATGCTCCATTTGAATTGTACTAGTATTGTAAGGTGTGGGGTGTTACAAGAAACATGCCTCACACGATTGTGTCGGTGCAAGCTTGACTCTTCTCGTCAAATTCCCAATAGAAAATCCCAACAAAGGCATCATCAACAATCTAGTGATCGGGGATCATCCTCAAGCATTTGGTAAATCTCTCCTAAATGGTACTAATAGAGTCACCCAAAAATCGCTCAAAATTGTTTATTTGATCTTTGAGCTTTAGCTTCTTTGATCTTGGGAAATATCTTTCAACTTGTTATTGTACCCGTAGGAAACTTAGATAACCACACAACTGCATTATCAGTTAGTGACAAGGGAAACACCTGCAAGCCAATGGCATCGAGAGAAATATTTTGGTGTCCCCATGAAACTCTTGCAGATAAAAACAACATTATGGAGATGATGATGGGGATCCTCTGAAGGTAGCTTTGTGAACAATTCACTGTTTTGGAGCATTTGAAGTAATCTACTTGACATCGAGAACTCTGCCGGTAGTGGAGGCAACCCTATAGCACCATTAACATCCATGGCTATAGGGTTCAAGAAATATTGGTTCCAACCATAAGCGTTCTTGTTGAAATCCCTAAGTTGTGGCCTATCATCCCTCGAAGGTGGATTTTCTTTTCTTCCCATATTGTCATGCATATTCACTTCTTCCTCCACCGCGATATCCTCATTCACCTGAGCCATTATTCTAAAAGGTCGATAGATATCCAAATTGATCGGAGCTAAGGGATTGCCTTAGTTCCTTGTGTTGGGAATACAACCTAGTACACCCTGCAAGTAGAATCAAACAACAAAAACAAAAATAAAAGTAAAATACAAGAAAGTTTATAAATTAACACTTGAACTAACTAATAGTGAAATCAAGTCAAAACCTAGATGTATTCCTTAGGAACGATGACATAATTTTTGATGATGTTCACGCTCCAATAAGAAAGGGTCGCTGTCAGCAATTAACCTAACCAAAGGTTAGTGTCAAATCCATAGGGAATTAGGGCTTGACTACAAGAATTCACTATCAATCATTTCGAGTATTTATAACTAAAATCTCCACATAGGGGGTTTTATGATTTGGAAGCAAAAACAAAATTAACACTATGCTACTATGCGAGGAAACACTCAATTTTAGGGACAACTTGGGAATTGTATTCCCCATGGTTTATTGACTCGATTACCCTAGAAAACATAATTATTATTGTAACTTCGCATACAGAACGATGACTTAGGATGGGTATCACCTTTTTATGTCCGCCTCGACTTCCCATGTGGCACTTACCACTTGTTGATTCCTCCAAAGGACCTTGACGGCAGCAACATCTTTGTTTCTCAACCTCTTTACTTGTCTCTCTGAGGTCTCCATCGGGTCTCCTCACAGGTCAAATTATCTTCTACAACACCCACAACCTCTAAGGGCACTACAACACTTAGGTCACCCATATATTTCCTCAACATGGACACTTGGAAGACCAGATGAACCATATTCATCTCCATAGGCAACTCCAACTAATATGCAACCTTACTAATCCTCCTTAAAATCAATAAGGACCCATGAACCTTGAGCTCAATTTCCCTGTCTTGCCAAACCGAACCACACACTTCATTGGCGAAACCTTCAAGTAAACACAATCACCAACCTTAAACTCAAGATATCTTCTTCTCACATCGGAGTAGGACCTTTATCTACTTTGGCTATTTTCAATCTATCCCTTATCAACTTCACATTCTCCAAGGCTTTCATAATGTAGCATCCCCAAAAATTGCCCGAAAAGGTGCCTTGGAAGTGCCCGAAATCGTAATTTCATATATCTCTAAATGCGTGGGTGATATAAAAAGTATGAATTTATATTCCTATTGAGGGGGTCAAATTGAATGGAATATGGATCTAACTCGGATTTATGAGCAATCGATTAGCGATTTCGATTTTCTAAAAATGTGATTTCCAGAGAGGTTTTAACGCCCCTGGCGCGACGCGCCATGGGCATGCCTCTATGTATTTTTTTTATCCAGTTTTGACTTAGGTCCAAGACTTATAAGTCTTGGTGCTATCTATTCCCAAACTTGAAAATGTCTATACTTACGTATTTTTCACCCTCATATCATTCTAAACATTTCCCAATACTTATAAAACACAGCCAACTATTGTACTCCAAAACTCAAGTCTCAAAAACTCATCCGGATCTAAGGATTCCCTCTCTAGCTTCAAGTCTCCATCTCCAATCTTCATTGAGTTTATCTCCAAAGCTAAGGTATTTGGGTATCTTTCATGGGTTCCTTTCACCCATGATACCTAAGCTTTCTTTTCTTACAAATTGCATGATTTAAAGTTGATTTACTCATGGGTCTTATGGATTGTAAAATCACTGCACATTATGTTGGGGGTCTATGAATTTGTGACTGTTTTACTATGTTTTATGCTATGAATGTAAGATCTAATGTGAGATTTGATGAAGGATTTTGATGTATATTGTTTGAGGGTGTTACCAAGTATCTATTTATGGTTTTACATTGAATTTTCTAGCATAATAACACTCTTGAATTGCATAGTTTTACACTAGCACTACACTCCCTCTAAGTGTTTGATGAAATGTCCGGTTATGGTTTCTTGAGGAAATGAAGGTCCTATGCATGTCTTATGAGTTGAATGACTATATGATGAAATGATGATGGAATGATGATGAAAGAGAATGTATGTATATGATGATGAAAGGAGTATGTGTGCATGTCTGTGTGTTTATATGTATGTATGTATATATATATATATTGTGTTGGGGTTGACCAAGCCTAGCTTGGGGGGTTGTAGGCCCGGTGCCCTTGTTGAGGGATTGGTGTCTTGATCGCCTAGCTCTGGGGTGGTAGGCCTGGGTAACCTTGTTGGGGTTGGTAACCATCAACCTTCTTGAGGATTTGTACCCATCTATCATATTGGAGAGTTTGTACTCCATCAGCCTTGTTAGGGGGTTTGTACTCCATCAACATCATGAAGGGGTTCATACCTCATACGCCTCTCCAAGGATGTGTTAGGCCTTGGATTACACTAAGAATGGTCACTCCTTACACTTATTTGATGATCCATATAAGCATCATTTACACGAGCATCTTCCATGCATGCCATATTGCTTATGTACTCATTGCCTATGCTTATGCATTTCAATTATGTTACCATCACTTATTGCATTGCATCCTACATATTTAATATATTCTAACATACTAACGCATACTCTATGCCTACATGATGTCACCATGTAGGAACCAGTGCACCGCTTGACCATCCTCCTCCTCCACATGGCTAGTACGATTTATTCTCAAGCTTGTTGGTGAGTTCTTTATTCTGAGGATGTTTCCTAACATCACTTGCTATGTACTAAGACAATCTTACCTTTATTTATGTATTGACTATGAAGGTGGGCTCAGTTTTTTTTCATGGCGCCCGCTCTTATCTATGTAGTAGATATATTGTTGGACATATTATGTATCTATGCTATGAGCCTTGACTCTCTTGTTTTTTGATGATATGATATGGAAATTTTCCATTAGCTCCAATTTTCTTGTGTATGCTTATCTCTCATTGTCAGTTTAATTGTTTTCGCAACCAGGGAAGTGTAATGATATGCTATGAGGCTTGTTTGGGGTTCCTTCGGGTTCCACATTCGCTAGTCATGTCTAGGCTCTAGGGTTGGGTCGTCACAAAGATGGTATCAGAGCACTAGGTTGTTAGATCCTCAGAGTCCAACACACCATGTTGATTAGAGTCTTATTCGTGGTTGTGTTGTGCACCACAACTATGAGTAGGAGGCTATGAGTCATTTTATGAAATGTTTCCTTTCTTCATGTTCTATGTCGTGCTATAGAGTTGAAGTAAGTTTTCCCTCCCTAACAATTGTCCTTTGCTATGCTATTTTGCCTAACAGAAGAGGAAGACGAGCCCGCACACCCGAGGAGCAACCGGCCAATGGAGAGCTTAGGGATGATCTAACCTAACTTGCACAAGTTGTGTCTAATCAAGCCAATCAAGTGGCCCAAGCCCCTCATGCTCCTACACTGTCTTCTCGGGTGAGAGACTTCATAAGGATGAATCCTCCTGAAGTCTACGAGTCTAAGGTGAGTGAGGACCCTCAAGAGTTCATTGATGAGGTCTACAAGATTTTGTCTATCATGGGTGTGAGGTCGAAGGATAAGGCAGAGTTGGAAGCCTACCAACTCAAAAGGGTGGCACAAATATTGTACAATCAATGGAAGGAGGAAAAGAGAGTCAACAATGTGGTTCTATGGGAAGAGTTCAAGGCGGCCTTTCTTAATTGGTCTTTCTCTCTTTAGCTTAGGGAAGCCGAATTGGTGGAATTTATGAACTTGAGACAAGGGTCTATGAGTGTGAGCGAGTATTCCCTCAAGTTCACTCAAGTTTTGAAGTTTTCTCCCCACTTGTTTGCTGACCCAAGGTCGATAATGAACAAGTTCGTGATGGATGTGTCCAATTTAGTGAGTGGAGAAAGCCGATCCACTATGTTGATTGGTGATATGGACTTGTCCTGTTTGATGACCTATGAAGAACAAATGGAAGAGGAGAAATTGAGGAAGAGAAAGGGTCATGAGGCCAGGAGGGCTCGTTTTGAGGGTAAGTTCCAAAAGAGTGGCCGGTTCCATCACGGCCACATGTCCTATCTTGCATTTCAAAAGAAGGTTTCCAATGAATTTCCAAGCGCCCAAGGCTTTGGGGGTGTGGCTCTTAGTTATGTGTGTTCGAAGTGTGGTGAGGGTCATGGTGGCCCATGCCTGAAGAAAACTGGTGCTTCTTATGGTTGTGGGGAAATGGAGCATAAGGCGATATATTGCCCTTGAAAATGCAACAAGTGTAAGGAGGTTCGTCCATAAGGTGCTAATGAGGTTCCTTTGGGGAAAGTAGCCGAGAAGATAGTGCCCCAAGGCACAATCAGTTTTATGCTTTCCATGAGAGGCAAGGGGATGACGAGGTCCCCGATATTGTTACCATTATGTTGAAAATCTTTGACTTCGATGTGTATGCATTGATTGATCCGGGTGCCACTCTGTCTTTTGTTACCCCCTTTGTTGCCAAAAAGTTCCATGTTGAGCCCAAATTATTGCATGAATCATATGAGGTTTCTACTCCTATTGGTGCATCTATTGCTACTAGAAAAGTCTATACGATGATGAAATCAACTTGGTTTCTACCGGTTAAGACTATATATAGGGCTGAAGAGTATGCTTGGTTGTACTTCCATGACTTGGTGAGATTGCATGAGGTTCCTTTATCCATCATATCAGATCGTGGAGCTCAATTTACTTCTCATTTTTGAAGGTCTTTCCAAAGGGGTCTTGGTACAAAGGTTAAAGTTAGTACGACCTTACACCCTCAAACGGATGGCCAAGCCGAATGGACCATCCAAACCTTTGAGGATATGCTTAGAGCGTGTGTATTGGAGCTTAAGGGTAATTGGGATGATCAGGTTCCATTGATTGAGTTTGCCTACAAGAATAACTATCATTCTAGCATCAGTATGGATCCATTTTAGGCTCTTTATGGTAGACGTTGTTGATCACCGATTAGGTGGTTTGAAATTGGTGAGGTGGCTATGTTAGGACAAGATATGGTTATGGAGACTCTTGAGAAGTTTAGGATGATTAGGGAAAGGTTGAAGATGGCCCAAAGTTGCCAAAATCCTATGTAGATGTGAGGAGGAGGGATTTTGAATTCAAAGTGGGTGATTGGGTTTATTTAAAGGTGACACCCATGAATGGTGTGGTCAATTTTTGTAACAAGGGCAAGTTGGGCACTAGATATATGGGCCCTTATAGGGTGATTAGAGGGATCAATAAGATGGCCTACGAGTTAGATTTGCCTAGAGAAATAGAATTGGTTCATCCGGTCTTTCATATATCTATGTTGAGGAAATGTCTGGGTAATCCCAATGCTATTATGCCTCTTGATGTTGTGGGGATATTCGAAGGTAACCTGACTTATGAAGTAGTTCCAGTTAAAATTTTGGATAGGCAAGTGAAGTGATTGAGGAACAAGGATGTGGCTTCCGTTAAGGTACTTTGGAGGAATCAACAAGTCGAAAATGCTACATGGGAGGCCAAAGCAGACATGCAAAAGAAATATCCTTATCTTTTCCACTCCACTCAAGCCTAAGGTATCACTTTAAGTCCTCTATGTTATTTTAGTTCTAAGTTCAGGCCATGACATATGCATACATTCGTGTTTAATTCGACAATTTCATAATGATTTTACTCTTATGTTGAGATTTTTAAAATGATGTTTAAGTTCATTGTTGCATCCTTATGTTGGCTAAAATTTGTCATGTTTACATCTCTCATATACACCTCTTCAACATTGGGGGATGAACGTTCCCAATGGGGAGATATTGTAACGACCCCAAAAAGTGCCCGAAAAGGTGCCTCGAAAGTGCTTGAAATCGTAATTACCATATATCTCAAAATCCCTGCGCAACATCAAAAATCCAACTTCATATTCTTTTTCAAGTGGTCAAATTGAGTGGAAAATGGTTCTAACCCCGATTTAAGAGCAATCGATTAGCAATTTCGATTTTCCAAAAGTGCGATTTTCGGAGAGGTTTTCGCGCCCCTGGCGCGACGCGCCAAGGACACGCCTCTGTGTATTTTTTTGTCCAGTTTGACTTCGGTCCAAGACTTTTAAGTCTTGCATCTAAGTACTCCTAAAGGTGAAAATACCTATACTTAACCATTTTTTCACCCTCATATCATTCTAAATATTTTCCAGTACTTATTCAAACACTTATCGAAATATTCTACTCATAAACTCAAGTCTCAAAAACTCATCCCAATCTGTCTCAAAAACTCATCCGGATCTAAGGATTTCCTCTCAAGCTTCAAGTCTCCATCTCTAATATTCATGAAGTTCATCTCCAAAGCTAAGGTAGGTGGGTTACTTTCATGGGTTCCTTCAATCCATGATGCTCGAGCTTTCTTTTCTTACGAATTGCATGATTTAAAGTTTATTTACTCATGGGTCTTCTGGATTGTTAAAATCACAGCACCCTATTGGGGTCTATGAAATTGTATCTGTTTTACTATGTTTTGCTCTATGAATCTAAGATCTAGTGTGAGATTTGATGAAGGGTTTTGATTTATATTGCTTATGGGTATTACCAAGTATCTACTAATGGTTTCAGATTGAATTTTCTAGCATAATAACACTCTTTAATTTCATGGTTTTACAGTAGCACTACATACCCTAGAAGTGGTTAATAAAATGTCCGGTTATGGTTTTTTCAGGAATTGAATGTCCTATGCATCCCTTATAAGTTGAATGACTCTATGATGATGAGATGATGATGGAATGATGATGAAAGGGAATGTATGTATATGACGATGAAAGGAGTGAACATATATATACTATATGATATTATCTCTATAGTGTTGGGGATGACCAATCCTAGCTTTGGGGGTTGTAGGCTCAGGTAACCTTGTTGAGGGGTTAGTGCCTCGATTAGCTTATCTTGGGGGTGGTAGGCCTGGGTAACCTTGTTGAGGTTTTGTACTCATCAATATTCTTGGGGGTTTGTACCCATCAACCTTGTTGGGGGGTCTGTACTCCATCAAGATTGTTGGGGGATTTTTATTCCATCAACCTTGTTGGGGGGTTAATACTCCATCAACCTCATTAAGGGGTTTGTACCTCATGCGCCTCTCCAAGGAGGTGGTAGGCCTTTGATTACACTAAGAATGGTCACTCCTTACACTTATTTTATTATCCATATAAGCATGATTTACTACGAGCATCTTCCATGCATGCCATATTGCTATATGTACTCATTTCTTATGCTTATACATTTCAATTATGTTACCATAACTTGTTGCGTTGCATCCTATATATTTAGTACATTCTAATGTACTAACTTATACTCTATGCCTACATGATGTCACCATATAGGAACTGATGCACCGCTTGACCATCCTCCTCCTCCTCCACATAGCTAGTACGATGGTGTCTCCAGCTTGTTGGTGAGTCCTCCATTCTAGGGATGTTTCTTATAATCTTTTACTATGTACTAAGACTATCTTACCTTTATTTATGTATTGACTAAGAGCGTGATCCTGGTTGTTTGTCATTTCCCTCGCTCTTATCTATGTAGTAGAGGTGTTGTTGGACAAGTTATGTATCTAAGCTATGAGTCTTGACTCTCTGTTTCTTGATGATATGATGTGGAAGTTTACCCTTAGCCCCAATTCCCTTGTTTATGCTTATCTCTTATTGTCATTTTAATTGCTTCCGCAACCAAGGATGTGTAATGATTTGCTCTGAGGCTTGTTTGGGGTTCGTTCGGGTTCACCATTCGCTGGTCATGTCTAGGCCCTAGGCTTGGGTTGTGACACATAACAAAATCTGGACCTAGCAATGCAATCTCCGCCACATCAAACCACCCAACCGGTGATCTCCAACGCATACCATATAAAGCTTCAAAGGGAGCCATACCACTACTTGAGTGGTAGCTATTGTTGTAAGCAAACTCAATAAGTGGAAGATATTCATCCCAACTACCCTTAAAGTCCAAAACAAAAGCTCTAAGTATACCCTCAAGAGTTTGGATAGTCCTTTTGGCTTTAACATTCGTTTGAGGATGGAAAGTCGTGGTAAGTTTGACCTTGGTACCAAGACCTCAAGGACTTCTAAAAATGAGAAGTAAATTGAGCACCACGATCCGAAATGATTGACAAGGGCACCCCATGCAATCTAACCAACTCATGAATATGCAACTTGGCATAATCTTCAGCACCATAAGTGGCCTTGACTGGTAGAAATTGAGTCGACTTTGTCTTTCTATCCACAACAATCGAAGTAGAGTCAAAGTGTTTCATAGAATTAGGCAACTGAATCACAAAATCCATGTTGATTTCCTCCCACTTCCAAGTATGAATTTCTATGTCTTGGGCTAGGCCACCCAGCCTTTGATGTTCGATTTTCACTTATTGGAAATTGTGGAAACTGGATACGAACTAGGAAATATCTCTCTTCATAACACCCCAACAATACACCTCCCTCAAGTATCTATACATCTTTGTAGAACTGGGGTTAATAGAATAGGGTTGAAACGACCCCAAAAATGCCCGAAAATGTGCCTCAGAAAAGCCCATAATCGTAATTTTTATATATCTCAAAATTCATATGTTATATCAAAGTACGACTTCGTATTTTTGTTCAGGGGAAAATTGAGTGGTGAATGGGTCTAATCCCGATTTTAGAGCAACAGTAGTAAAATTCAATTTTTCAAAATTTTGCCAAAACAGTAAGGGTCCGCGTCGCGCCAGGTGCGGAATAGTGTATAGTGGAGTGACTCATCCAAGATGCCCAAGGTGTGGGAGAAATCATGACGGTAGATGTTTAAGGAAACCAGTGCATGCTATGGGTGTGGTGAGATTGGCCACAAGATAGTTGATTGTCCATATGCTCGAAAAAGGTGTAACAATGGTCGACTTCAAGTACAAGGTGGCTGATCAAGAGGCTCATGGAGGTGATGGGGGGGGGGAGCGACAAAGCCTAGGTCCCAAAATTATGGAAAAGACCATGGTGGCCCATGTTTAAGGAAATCTAATTCATGCTTTGGTTATGGTGGATTAGGGAACAAAGTTAGGGGTTGTCCTCATGCTCAACCCAAAGGTAGGGGTGATGGTCCTCAAGGTCAAGGTACTAATGTGAGCCAAGGAGGAAGGGAAGGTTATCAAGGTGGTGCCCCATGGCACAATAAATTTTATGTTCTTCAAGGGAGGCAAAGAGGGGATGACGTGCTCGATGTTGCTACCGATATGTTAAAATTTTCTTTTGACTTTGATGTGATGCATTGATGGGTCGGGTGCCACTATTTCTTTCATCATTCCTTTTATTGCTAGTAGGCTTCATGTGTACCCCGAGTTGTTGTGTGAACATTTGGTGTCTACCCCATTAGTGAGTTTATTATTGCTAGGAAAGTCCATAGGAATTGTTCCGTGGTTATATTGCATAGATCTTGTCTTGTGACTATGTTGAATTAGATATGGTGGATTTTGATGTCATACTTGAGGTGGATTAGTTGCATGAATATTATGTCTCCTTTATTTGTAGGACCCATAGAGTTAGATTCCAATTCCCTAATGAGCCCGTTCGTGAGTGGGAGAGTCATGATGTGGTGGTCAAGGGTACATTCATTTCTTGTTTCAATCCCATAAGTTGATTTCTAAGGGGAGTCTCTATCATCTCGTGAGGGTTAGGGAGGTTAAGTCCAAAGTCTTTCCTGTAGAGTCAGTTACGGTGGTTAATGAGTTCCTTAATGTCTATCCTAGTGAGCTTCCTGGTGTCCTTGCGTAGGTGGAGGATGGTTCCCTTGGAGTATTTATTGATTACCAACAACTTATTAGGGTCACCATAAATAGTAAGTATCCTCTTCCAAGGATTGTGATCTATTTGACCAATTTCAAGGGGCTATTCACTTCTCTAAGATTGATCTTCGGGTCTAGGAATCATCAAGTAAAAGTGAGGGAGTGTGATATTCCCAAGATGGACTTCCGGACTTGGCATGGACACTATGAATTTGTGGTTATGTCCTTTGGGTTGACCAATGCATCGATTATCTTCATGGATCTTATGAATAGGGTCTTTAAACCCTACCTTGATTTGTTTGTGGTGGCTTTTCATTGATGATGTTTCAATTTATTCCGATAGTGAGAAGGAGCATATTAGTCATTTGAGGGTGGTGCTAAAAAATTGAGGGAAGTAAAGTTGTAGGCTAAGCATGAGAAATGTGAGTTGTGGTTACTAGAGGTTGCCTTTCTGGATCATGTGGTGTCAGGGGATGATATTAAGGTGGATCCTACAAAGATGAAAGTGGTTAGAAATTGGCCTAGACCTTTGACTTCATCGGATATTAGGAGCTTTTGGGGCTTAGCGGGTTATTGTCGAAAGTTTGTGAATGGTTTCTGTTCTATTGCTTTTCCTATGACTAAGTTTACACAAAACAAGGCTAAATTTGTGTGGAGTGATGAGTGTGAAAGGAGTTTCCAAACTTTGAAGGATAAGCTTGTCTCCGCTCCTATCTTGTCTTAACCAGAAGGGTTAGAAGGGTTTGTGGTGTATTGTGATGCCTCAAGAATTGGTTTGGGTTGTGTATTGATGCAAAATTGTAAGGTGATGGCCTATGCTTCTAGACAACTTAAGGTGCATAAAAAGAATAATCCTACCCATGATCTTGAATTGGCCGCTGTGGTAATTGCATTGGAAATTTGGCATCATTATTTTTATGGGGTGCATGTTGATGTGTTTACAGATCATAAGAGTATCCAATATGTGTTCACTCAAAAGATCTCAACTTGAGACAAAAAAGATGGTTAGAACTACTTAAGGATCATGATATGAGTGTGCATTATCATCCCGGTAAGGCTAATGTTGTGGCCCATGCTTTGAGTAAGGTGTATATGCATAGCCTAGCTCATGTTGATGATGGTGATAAGGAGGTGGCTAGAGAGGTTCATCAGTTGGCTAGATTGGGGGTTAGGTTGGTAGAGTTGAGAATGGTGGTGTAGTTGTAACGACCCCAATAAGTGCCTGAAAATGTTCCTCGGAAGTGCCCGGAATTGTAATTTCCTTATATCTCAAAATCAGTGCGTGATATCGAAAATTCTGACTTCATATTCTTGTATGGGGGATTAAATTTAGAGGAAAAAGGGTCTAACCCTGAATTTAGAGCAAACGATTCATAATTTCAAATTTCAAGATGCTGAATTCTAGAGGGCTTTCCGCGTTATTGGCGCGACGTGCCCCTGCCTATTTTCTGTTCATTTTTTTTAACTCAGTTCAAGACTTTTAACTCTTGGGCCTAAGTGTTACATTACGTGAAAGTACCTACACTTAGCCTTATTTCACCCTCATATGACCTAAGATATTGTCCAATACTCATTCAAACACTTAGTCTTATATTTCTCTCAGAATTCAAGTACCAAAACTCTCTCTGGATCTTAAGGAATTCAACCAAGCTTCAAGTTTCCATTTTCAATCTTCTTCAAGGTTTCTTCAAACTCTAAGGTATGTTGGTTTCTTTCATGGGTTCCTTTCACCCATGATGCCCAAGCTTCCTTTCCTTGAAAATTCCATGATTTAAAATGGATTTACTCATTGATCTTATTTATTAAGAAAATCACTGCACACTAAGTTGGGGTCAATGAAATTATGGTTGTTTCTATGTTTTGGGCTTTGAATCTATGATCTATAGTAGGATGTGATGAAGGGTTTTGATGTATATTGCTTCAGGGTGTTACCAAGTATCATTGATGATTTATATTAAATTTTGTAGCATGGTAAACCTTTTAAATTGCATGGTTTTACTCTATCACTACACATACTCTAAGTGTTTGATAAAATGTCTGTTTTATGATTTCTTGAGGAATTGATGGTCCGATGCATGTATTATGAGTTGAATGGCCAAATGATGATGTAAGGGGTGTATATATGTGTGTTTAAAACATGTAAAGCACATATGGTATTGCAAATGAATTGTTAGGGTCTCACATTGTTATGTTCTTGGGAATTGTTGATGAGTTATTGGGTTCTTATGCTAAGGTTTATGCTCTTTTAAATTTTGAAGCCTACTAGAAGGGGTTATGAACTATGTCATATTATTTACCCTCTATTTCAAGGTCAATTTCTACATGTAGAGGTTACGAACTATGTTGTACACCTTACCCTCATATATGAATCAATGCTACTCATTTACTCATATCCATACATAGGGGTTATGAACTATCTGGTACTCCTTACCCTCGTGTATGGTTTGAGGTTATGCTGGGTACACACATGTAGGGGTTATCACCTATGCTACCTTTACCCTCATGTGCTACTCACTTATTCATTTCTACATGTATGGGTTATGAACTATGATGTGCTCCTTACCCTCGTGTATGGTTTGAGGTTATGCAACATACTCATATGAAGGGGTTATGAACTATATGGTATGCCTCACCCTCATATGCACACATGTAGGGGTTATGACCTATGCTACCTTCTACCCTCATGTGCTATTCATTATCCCTTGGTTACATGTAGGGGTTATGAACTGTGTTACCCATTACATAGTAGAAGGGGTTTTGACTCATGCTATATCCCTCACCCTCTAGTACAAGGTATTTGGGTGATCTAATCATGTCACCTTATTGTGTTAAGAAAGTTATGCAATTATGATTATTTTCAAGCATGCTTTACTACAAGCATTGTTGATGCATGCCATGTTGCTAATATAGTACTTCTTGCTATGATTATGCATTTTGGTTATGTGGCCTATATCTTGTTGCATTGCATCCCACATACTTAATACATTCTAACTTACTAACGCTTCTATGCCTACATGATATCACCATCTAGGAATCGGAGCCCCGCTTGAGCATCTCCACATACGTGGCTAGTACAATTTCAGTCATGCTTATTGGTGAGTCCTCTATTCTGGGGACATTGTGTATGATCTTATGCTATGCTCTTAGACTATATTTCTTTTATATATGTATTGGCTATGAGGGTGAGCCCGGATGCTTGTCTTAGCCCTCGTTAAGTATCTATGTTTAGAGGTGTTGTTGGATAAGTTATGTATCATCTATGTTATTTAAGTACTATTCTCTCTTTCTCTCTTACTACCTTAGTCCCATTTCCCCTTATTTATTCTTATCTCTTATTATCATTTTAAATTTCTTCAGCAACCAAGGATCTGTAATGATATGCTATGAGGCTTGTTTGGGGTTCCTTCGAGTTCCCTAGTCGCCAGACACATCTAGGCCCTTGGCTTGGGTTGTTACAAAGATTGTATCAGAGTATTAGGTTGTTAGATCCTCGGAGTCCAACACACCACGTTGATTAGAGTCTTATTCAGGGTTGTGTTATGCACCACAACTATGAGTTGGAGGGTATGAGACGTTTTAGGAGATGGTTCCCTTCTTCATGTTCTAAGTCATATAGAGTTGATATAAGTCTCTCCACCCTAACAATTGTTCTTTGCCATGCTAATTGATCATGCCTAACATAAGAGGAAGAAGAGCCCACTCTCCCAAGGTACAATCAACTCATGATGAGCTCCGAGATGCTTTCACCTTTCTAGTCCAAGCTATGGCCCATCAAGTTAACCAAGGGGCCAAAGCCCCTCATGCTCCTACATCGGCTTCTCGGGTGAGAAACTTCATGAGAATGTATCCCTTAGATTTCTATGGGTCAAAGGTAGATGAGGACCCTCAAGAGTTCATTGATGAGGTCTACAAGATATTGCCTATCATGAGTGTGGGGGAGTATACCCTCAAGTTCAACCAACTCTCTAAGTATGCTCCTCACTTGGTTGCCGACCCAAGGTCTAGAATGAACAAGTTCGTGGTGGGTGTCTCCGATTTAGTGAGTGAAGAATGTTTTCAGCTATGTTGATTAGTGATATGGATTTGTCCCCCTTCATGATTTATGCCGAACAAATGGAGGAGATGTTTAGGAAGAAGAGGAGTGGAGAGTTCCAAGAGGACTCGGTTTGAGGATGACCAGTTCCAACAAGGTATCGAGTTTCGAGGACAAGGGTCTTCTAGTGCTCTAAACAAGAGGCATGCTATAGGAAGAGTGGATAGACCAAGGTTCCAAGGAGTCAATGGTGGAATGAGTTTTCCTGAAACAACCACAAAAAGTGCACGAAAATATGCCTCAGAAGTGCCCAGAATTGTAATTTCCATATAAATAAAAATCCATTTGTCATTTCAAAAATCTGACTTCATAGAATGGGTCTAACCCAAATTTAGAGCAACCATATCAATATCCAAAAATCACAAAATGCGATTTAGGAGGGTCAACTTTGAAGGGGAATATCTCTTAGCACACAAAGAATTGGGTAGACTACAACCTATTAAACTAAATCTCTTTGAATTAGCTTTCCTACACACTTGATTCACCTCATTTTGAGTTCGGATGAAAGAGTTATGCCCATTTTTGTGGAACACGTTTGTGCAGAAAATGCAATTCCAGTGACCAGTTCGTTTTGGTCCTATTTTCTCTTGACTTCAGTCCAAGACTTTTAAGTCTTGGGCCTAAGGGTTCCCACACTTTAAAATACATATACCTAGCCTTATTTCACCCTCATATCATCCTAAAAATTCTCTAATACTCACCAAAACACTAAGCCAAATATTTACTCCTAAATTCAAGTCCCAAACTCAATCTTAAGGATTTCACTCATGCTTCAAGTCTCCACTAAAGTCTTCTTCAAGGTTTCTCCAAAATCTAAGGTATGTGGTGTTGAACCATTGGGTCCTTCCACCCATGGTGCCTAAACCCTCTTTTTACTAATATTGCATGATTTAAGGTAGATTTTACATGTGGATCTTGTATATTGAGAAATTTACTGCACAATGATTTATGTTCATGAAAGTGTGGTAGTTTTAGCATGTTTTGAGGTCTAGATCTTAGATTTATTGTTGGATTTGATGAGGGGTTTTGCTGTGAATGTCTTGAGAGCGTTGCAAGGTGTTGATTGATGGTTTTACCACTGATTTTGTTGCATGAATTCATCTCTAAATTGCATGGTCTTTTACCCCCATTACACACCCGCCAAGTGTTTGATCAAATGTCCGGTTATGGTTTCTTGAGGAATTGAAGGCTCTAAGCATGAGATATGATATGAATGATGTTATGATGATGAAATGAGCTTATATATATGATTATGCATTTGTGAAGTATTGAATTAGAGCCTATGATGAATCGTATGTAAAAGTGTTGTATTAGACCACATGATGAATCCTATATAAAGTGTACAACTCGACCATGCCCCATCTCGGGGGGGGGGGGGAGGGTCTAAGCACCCGGATAACCTAGTGAAGGGTTTGTACTTCTCCACCTAGTGATTTGGCAGCATCATTACTAACCTAGATGGGGGTAAGTACTCATCAACCTAGATAAAAGGGTTAGTACTCATCCACCTATGTGTTGGGGCGGCACTATCACTAACCTAGATGGAGGTTAGTACTCATCAACCTAGATGAGGGTTAGTGCTCATACACCTTGGTGATGAGGCAGCATTATCACCAACCTAGATGAGGATTAGTACTCATCCACCTAAGTGATGGGGCGACATCATCACTAACCTACCAAAGGGTTGTACTTTGGCTAGCTAGCTTGGTCTCTTCTACACATATAATATCCTATATGAGCATGAGTTAATTAAGCATATTTTACATTAAGCATTGATCATACATGTCATATTGTTATACTATGCCTATTTCCTAATGTATGCATTTTGATTATGATGTTTATCTATTGTAGTATTGCATCCCACATACTTAGTACATTCAAATGTACTAATGCATGCTCTTGCCTACATGATACCACCATGTAGGAACCAGAGCTCCTATTGATTCTTCTTGTGGCTAGGTGGATTGTTCAAGTTAGCCTTTAGTGAGTCCTCCATTTCGGGGACAAGGACTATCCTCTCACACTATGTATTAAGGTTTTCCTTGCTTTATCGTATACTTATGACTTTAAGGGTGAGCCCGGTTATAGGTCTAGGCACCCGCTCTATCTATATAGTAGAGGTGTTTTGGACAAAGCTATGTATTTATGCTATGAGTTGATTCTTTTATCTCCTGACTCCATTTTACGACAAGTTCTCCCTTAGTTCGTTTTGCTCTTATTTAAATTCTTCAAATGTCATTTAATTGCTTTCACAACCAAGGATGCGTAATGATATACTATGAGGCCTTTTTGGGGTTCATTCGGGGTTCCCTATTCGCCAGTCACGTCTAGGCCCTACGCTTGGGTCATGAAATTTCCTAAATACCCATAATGTGACAGGCATCATCATGGCAAATGCTTAAAGAATTGAAGATTGTGTTACAGGTGTGGGAAAGTAGGTCACAAGCTTTTTGATTGCCCTTATGTCCGTAACAAAGGCAAGGAGGATCATCCTCAAGGTCAAGGTGGTCAGGTGAATCTAGAGGCCCAAGGTGGTTATATTGATCAAGGAGGTGCTCCAAGACGTAATCGTTTCTATGCTCTTCAAAGGAGGCACTGGGTGGATAAGGTGCCCAATGTTGCTACCGATATGTTGATGTTTCCTTTTGTTGCTAGTCGGCTTCATGTGTGTTTCGGATGGTTATGTGGACTCTTGGTGTCTATCCCATAAATGAGTCTATTATTACTAGAAAGGTCTATGGAAATTAGGGCTTGCATGTAGATCTTGACTTATTGTTTTGTTGGATTAGATGTGGCAGATTTTGATGATTATACTTGGGATGGATTAATTGCATGCATGTTGTGTCTCCATTGATGGTATGGCCCATAGAGTTAGATTCCAATTACATAATAACCTGTCTTTGAGTGGTAGTGAAGGGGTAATTCCATTTCTTTTTTTAGGATACAATTGATCTCCAAGGGATTGCATTTATCATCATGTAAGAGTTAGGGGTGCTGATCCTACGTTAGTTCTATTGAGTTATTTCTAGTGACCAATGAACTATTGAATGCCCTTCCCGGTATGTTGAATTTGAGGAGGTGAGCTTGCTTGTTAATTATGGAAAGTGGAGACCTTTGGGTGGCAAGGAGGTGGTTGAAGGGGTCTAGTTAAATAAGTCTTTGATTTTCGTCTTTATAGAGTTGAAGGTCTTGGTGAGGGATGGTTGAGTGGAGGTTGCCTCACAAGGGGGAGATGGTAGTTCATGGTACTAAGTGGACTAGGTGTGGTAAAGGTTGACAAATGAGTTTTGGTCATGAGTTCTTGTAGAGTGTTGAGTATGATTGGTAAGACTGCATACAAATTGGAGTTGCCTATAAATGTTGATGTGGTTCATCCGGTACTTCATGCTTCTAGCTTGAGGGGATATGATAGTGAATCTAGTTCCATAGAACTCGTTGAGCTTGTGGGTATTGAGGAGGATAAGCTGTCCTAGGAGAAGGTTCCGGCAGTGGTATTGGATAGAAGGGTGGAAAAGTTGATGGATAAGGATGTGGTGTTCATTAAGGCTCTTTGGAAGGTTCGTATAGTTGAAAGAGTCTCTCGGGGAGTCTGGGCATGGAGAAACAATATCTGTATCTCTTTCATTTCTATGCAAGCTTATGATGACATGTCAAGTCCTTTCATGATTCAAAGCCTTATGTTTCAGCCCCTATGTCATTTGCATGCATCTATTTTTATGTTCACAAGTTCATGACGATTTTGACATATATGTTGATGTTTTGAAAATGGTGTTTTCAATATATTGTTGCATTCTTGTTGAGGATAATTTGTTCATGATTACTCTTCTCATATACGTTTCTTTGACATTGGAGGATGAATGTTCCATAGGGGGAGATATTGTAACAACCCCAAAAAGTGCCTGAAAATATGCCTCGGAAGTGCCCAAAATTGTAATTTTTATATATCCCAAAATTTGTGCATGATATCAAAAATCCGACTTCATATTCTTGTTTAGGGGGTCAAATCCTGGAGAAAAAGTCTCTAACCCCGATTTTAGAGCGAACGATTTGCAATTTCAAATTTCAAGATATTGAATTCCAGAGGGCTTTCCATGTTGCTGGCGCGACACACCCCTGACTATTTTCTGCTCATTTTTTTTAAACTCGTTCCAAGACTTTTAAGTGTTGGGCGTAAGTATTCCCATATATTAAAATATGTATACTTAGCCTTATTTCAGCCTCATATCACTCAAGACATTTCTCAATACTCATTCAAATACTTAGTCTTATATTTCTCTCAAATTTCAAGTGCCAAAATCCTCTCCAGATCTTAAGGAATTCAACCGAGCTTCAAGTGTCCATCTCCAATCTTCTTCAAAAGCTAAGGTATGTGGGTTTCTCTCATGGGTTCCCCAACTTTTTTAACATGAAAATTGCATGATTTAAAATGGATTTACTCATTGGTCTTATTTATTATGAAAATCACTGCACACTATGTTGGGGTTTATGAAATTGTGACTGTTTTACTATGTTTTGGGCTATGGATCTAAGATCTATTGTGGGATTTGATGAAGGGTTTTGATGTATATTGCTTGAGGGTGTTACCAAGTATCTACTGATGATTTTACATTGAATTTTCTCGCAGGATAACCCTCTTGAATTGCATGGTTTTACACTACCAGTACACACCCTCTAAGTGTTTGACAAAATGACTGGTTTATGACTTTTTGAGGAATTGATGGTCTGATGCATGTTTTTAGAGTTGAATCGCTATATGATGATGAATAGGATGTATATATGTGTGTCTAAAACATGTAAAACACCTATGGTATTACAAGTGAATTGTTGGGCTCACATGTTGTTATGTTCTTGGGAATTATTGATGAGTTATTGGGTTCTTATGCTAAGGTTTATACTCTTGTCAATTGTGAAGCCTACTAGAAGGAGTTATGAACTATGCTATATGCTTTACCCTCTAGTGTAGGGCCAATTTTTACATGTAGGAGTTATGAACTATGTTGTAAACCTTGCCCTCATGTACGAATCAATGCTACTCATAACTCATATTTACATGTTGGGGTTATGAACTATGTGGCACTCCTTACCTCGTGTGTAATTTGAGGTTATGCTAGGTATACACATGTAAGGGTTATGACCTATGCTACCTTTACCCTCATGTGCTACTCAATTACTCATTTCTACATGTAGGGATTATGAACTATGATGTATTCCTTACCCTCGTGTATGATTTAGGGTTATGCAATATACTCATATGAAGGGTTATGAACTATGTAGTATGACTCACCCTCATATGTACACATGTAGATGTTATGACCTATGCTACCTTCTACCCTCATGTTCTATTCATTATCTCTTGTTTACATGGAAGGGTTATGAACTATGCTTTCTCTTTACCCTAATGTACTACCCATTACCTACTAGAAGGGGTTATGACTCATGTTATATTCCTCGCCCTCTAGTACAAGGTATTTGGGTGATCTAATCATTTCACCTTATTGTGTTAAGCAAGTTAAGTAAGTATGATTATTTTCAAGCATGTTTTACTACAAACATTGTTCATGCATGCCATGTTGGTAATATACTATCTCTTGCTATGATTATGCATTTTGATTATGTCGCCTATCTCTTGCTGCATTGCATCTCACATATTTAGTACATTCTAATGTACTAATACATACTCTCTGCCTACATGATATCACCATATAGGAACCGGAGTCCCGCTTGAGCATCTCCACCCACGTGGCTAATATGGTTTCACTCAAGCTTGTTGGTGAATCCTCCATTCCGGGGACATTGCTTATGATCTTATACTATGTGCTAAGACTATCTTTGTTTTATGTATGTATTGACTATGTGGATGAGCCCGGTTTCTTGTCTTGGCTCCTGCTAAGTATCTATGTTTAGAGGTGTTGTTGGATAAGTTATGTATTATGCTTAAGCTTTGACTCATCTATGTTGTTTAAGTACTATTCTCTCTTTCTCTCTCGCTCCCTTAGTCCCATTCCCCAAAGTTTATGCTTATCTCTTATTATCATTTTAAATTGCTTCCGCAACAGAAGATGTGTAATGATATGCTATGAGGCTTGTTTGGGGTTCCTTGGGTTCCCGATTCTCTAGTCATGTCTAGGCTCTAGGCTTGGATCGTGACAGTAGTGGTGGTTGATGGTTCTAAAATATTCATTGGATGAGGAGATAAAGGTATAACAAGATCTTGACCCTGCCTTGTTAGTGTTTAAGGCCTTGGTGAGAGATTGCAAGGTGGATGTTTTCTCCTAAGGGTGAGATGGTGCCCTTAGGGTCCAAGATAGATTGTGTGTGCCTTATGTTAAAGACTTGAGAAGGTTGATTTTAGATGAGGACCTTTATGGTAGATGTTATAGATCACCGGTTAGGTGATTTAAAGTGGGAGAGCTAACCTTATTGGGTCCGAATTTGGTGATGAAGGCCTTAGAGAAAATGAGGTTGATTAGAGAAAGGTTGAAAACAACCCAAAGTCATCAAAAGTCCTATGCCGATGTGAGGAGAAGGGATCTCACATTTAAGGTTGGTGATTGGGTCTATTTGAAGGTTTTACTCGTGAAGGGTGTGGTTCGTTTTGGTAAAAAGGGTAAATTCAGTCCAAGATTTGTGGGCCCTTATAGGGTGTTGAGGAAGATTGACAAGGTGGCCTATGTGTTTCGCCTAGTGAAATGGACTTGGTTCATCCAGTGTTCCATATGTCTATGTTGAGGAAGTGTATGGGTGACCCAAATGATATTGTGCCATTGGATGTTGTGGGTGTTGTTGAAGACGACTTGATTTATGAAGAGGTTTCGGTAGAAATTTTTGATAGACTAGTGAAGAGGTTGAGGAACAAGGATGTAGCTTCCATTAAGATCATTTCGAGGAATCAACAAGTTGAAAGTGCCACAGGGGAAGTCAAAGCAGACATGTAGAAGCGATATCCCTATCTCTTCCATTGTACTCAAGCCTAAAGTACTAATCTAAGTCACCTATGTGATTTCAAATCTTAAGTTTCAGCCCTCATGTCATTTGGATACATTCATGTTTAAATTGATAAGTTCATGGTGATTTTGACACTTATGTTAAGATTTTTGAAATGATGTGTAAGTGCATTGCTGCATTCTTATGTGGGCTGAAATTATCTTGTTTACTTCTTTTATATACTTTTCTTCGACCTTCGGGGACAAACGTCCCCAACGGGGAGATATTGAAACGACCCCAAAAATTCTGAAAATGTGTCTTGGAAATGCCCATAATCGTAATTTCCATATATCTCAAAATTCGTGTATGGTATCAAAAATTTGACTTAGTGTTCTTGTATAGGGGGCAACAGTGATGGGAAATGGGTCTAACCCTGATTTTAGAACAACCGTAGCAAAATTTAGTTTTCCAAATTTTTGCCAAAACAGTAAAGGTCCGTGCCTGCATGGACTAGTGTATTTTTGTTCTTAGTTTTTCTTTAATTTTGCCTAAGGCCTTAGGGTCTTTGGCCTAAGCCTTTCCATGCATAAAACACCAATACATAGTCATTTTTCAACCTTAAATCATATAAGACATTCCCCAAAACCTTCTCTAACACTTAGACAAATGTTTGACTCAAAATTCTGGTGTCCAATCTCATTCCAGATCTAAGGGTTTCATTCAAGCTTCAAGTTCTCAATCAAATCTTCATCAAGGAATCGCCAAAGTTGAGGTATGTGGGTTTCAAGCAATGGGTCCTTTCACCTATGGTACCCAACATTCCTTTTTACATAAATTGTATCTTTCTAAGTTGATTTACTTATGGGTCTTACTTATTATGAATTTGACTATGATTTATGTTGGGGTTTCATAAAAGTGTGACTGTTTAAGCATGTTTTGAACTATAAATCTACGATCTATTTGGAGATTTGATGAAGGGTTTCAATGTATATTGCATGAGGGTATTACCAAGTGTTGGTGGGTTGATTTACTTCAAGTTTTCTTGCATGAATACACTCTTAACTTGCATGGTTTTACAGTAGCATCACACACCCGCCAAGTGTTTGATAAAATATCTGCATTTTTTTTTCTTGAGCTATTGATGATCCATTGTATGACCTATGACTTGAACGACTTTAGGATGATGAAAGGAGTGTATATATGAGTTTTAATCATGGAAGGTATCTATAGTGTAGCAAGTGACCACACCAAAGATGATGCGTATGTACCTCATCCACCTTGTCGGGTGGTGCCAATCCCGTAATACCATAGATGAGGGGTATGTACCTCATCCACCTTCCAAATGGGTGGCATGACTTGGATTCCAAGTACTAAGTTGCTTTGTCCATGATGATGGTCTCTTCCTACACATGTAATATGTTCTATATAAGCATGTTTTACTTCAAGAGTTGTACATACATGCCATGTTGCTAACATACTATCTCTTGCTTACGATTATGCATTTCAATTATGTGACCTATCTATTGTTGCATTGCATCCTACATACTTAGTACAATCAAACGTACTAACACATACTCTATGCCTACATGACGTTACCTTGTAGGAACCAGAGCTCCACTAGATCATTTTTCTCCACGTGGCTAGTATTATCTCTTCAAGCGAACTTGGTGAGTCCTCAACTCCGAGGATGATATCGTTTGTTCCTATGTATGCAAAGACTCTCTTTATCTTATTGTATATTTTTGACTATGAGGGTGAGCCCGAAAAGTTTAATTGGCTCCCGCTTATTTCTAAGTTTAGAGGTGTTGTTGGACAAGTTGTAAAATAATGCTATGAGCTTTGACTCTCAGGACTCTTGTATGTCTTAATATATGGTAGATTCCCCTAGACCCTTTGCCCTTATTTCTATCCTCTTATTCTTGTTTAATTGCTTCCGCGACCAAGAATGTGGAATGGTATATTAAGACGCTTGTTTGGGGTACCTTCGGGTTCCCTATTCGCCGTGTCACGCCTAGGCCGTAGTCTTGGGTCGTGACAAGGATGAATTATGGGCCTCCTTCAAAGTCAACTCTTTCAAGTTATCGACATTAGACACACATAACCTACGTTGGTACTTAAGGGTACCTTTCCCCCTTGGGAGAAAACCTCCACTTTACGATCCTTCACGAAGGTCTTCAACTCTTGCAAGGTGGGATCAGATCTTGTTTTGACTTGACTTGCTCAATCAAAGAAGATTTAGAACCATTAACCACCACCAGACCACCATTTTCAACCTCATCCAACCTAACCCTCAACCTGGCCAACCGGTGAAATTCTATAGCAACCTCCTTACCACCATCATCAATATGAGCTAGGCTACCCATGGACACTCTACATAGAGCTTCGGCGATAATATTAGCTTTGCTGGGATGATAACGCACACTCATATCATAATCTGTAAGGACCTCTAACTACCTTCTTTGTATCAAGTTAAGATCTGTTTGGGTGAACACATATTGGAGATTCTTGTGGTAGGTAAGCAAAAAAACATGAACACCATACAAGTAGTGACACTAAATTTTCAAAGGAAACACCACGACTGCCAATTCAAGATCATGGGTGGGATAGTGTCGCTCATGCACCTTAAGTCGCCTAAAGGAATATGCTATCATGTTGCCATTTTACATCAAAACACACCCCAAGCCTATTCTTGAGGCATCACAGTAAACTACAAACCCTTACAACCCTTCTAGTAGAGCCAAGATAGGAGCGGAGACAAGCTTATCTTTCAAACTTTGAAAACTCTTTTCACATTTATCGGTCCATAAGAATTTTGCTTTCTTTTGGGTCAACTTTGTTATAGGAGAAGCAATTGACAAAAAGCCATTCACAAACCTTCGGTAGTAACCCGCCAAACGCAAGAAACTCCTAATATCTGACGGATAAAGGGCCTAGGCCAATTTCTTATCACCTCCGTCTTCTTAGCATCCACCTTAATGCCATTACTCGACACCATATGCCCTAGAAAAGAAACCTATTTCAACAAAACTTCACACTTTGCATATTTAACAAACAACCTCTCATCCCTCAAGATTTGCAACACTACCCTCAAGTGGTTCATATGCTCTTCTTTACTCAAATAATAAATCAATATATCATCAATAAAGACCACTACAAAAATATCAAGGTAGGGTTTAAAGGCCCTATTCATGAGATCCACAAATATAGTCGGTGTATTAGTCAACTCAAAAGACATAACCACAAACTCAAAGTGCCCATACCTAGTCTGAAAAACCATCTTGGGAATATCACACTCCCTCACCTTCACTTGGTGGTATCCGAATCGAAAATCAATCTTTGAAAAGTGACTAGCCCTTTGTAGATGATCAAAAAGGTCATCAATCCTAGGTAGATGGTACTTGTTCGTTATGGTAACCATATTAAGTTGCTGGTAATGAATGCACATTCTAAAGGAGCCATCCTTTTTCTTTACAAACAACACTGGTGCACCCCAAGGTGACTTACTAGTACTTATGAATTCCTTCTCCAAGAAATCTCTCAATTGATTGTTCAACTCCTTCAATTCTACTTGGGCCATAAGGTAAAGGGGAACTTGGTTTTGTATCAAGAAGGGGTCTATACCAAAGTCTATTTCCCTTTCAGGAGGAATACCGGGAAGCTCATCGGGAAAGACATCAAGAAACTTATTGACCACCAAAATGACTCAATAGGAAGGAATTTGGACTGAACATCCTGAACCCTCACACGATGATAAAGGCAAACATTAGAAATCAACTTTTGGGCTTTAAGACAAGAAATGAATCTACCCTTGACCACCATATCATGACTTTCCCAGTCAAGGACGGGCTCATTAGGGAATTGAAATTTAACCTTGCAAGTTCTACAATCAATGAAGGCATAATATGCATGTGACAAATTTCTATAGACTCTTTTGGCAATAATGAACTCACCAACGGGTGTAGACACTTTATAAAGTTCACAAAATAATTCAGGATTCACATGAAGCTTTTTGGCAACAAAAGGAGTAATGAAAGAAAGAGTGGTACACGGATCTATCAATGCATAAATATCATAATAAGAAACCTTAAACATATAGATGACAACATTGGGCAGCTCATCTACACTTTACCTTCTTTGGAGAGCATAGAATATATTTTGCCTTGGAGCACCCCCTTATTGGCCTCCCTTTGCCCTTGGACCCGCATTAGCATCTTGGCCTTGAGGATGACCATCTCTACATTTGTTTTGAGCATAAGGACAATCAAAAACCTTGTGACCCACGTCACCACTTCCATAGCAAGCATTAGATTTTCTCAAACATGGGCCACTATTGTTTCCACCACATCTTTAGGACTTAGGATTAGACACTCCATCGACATTACCTTGTAACCATAGATTATCATTTCCAAATCTCTTATTAGGAGCATTGGAAGATACTTGGCCTTGGAACTTGTAGCCTTGAGGAAACTGGCCAACCTTTGAACCTTGGAAACCACCCTCAAATCGAGCCTTCATGGACTCACCACTTCTTCTCTTTCTGAGCTTTCCCCCTTCTAGTTTCTCAGCATATTTCATGAGTATAGACAAACATATATCAATCACTAGCATGGCGGTACGACACTCTTCTTTAACCTAGTCGGACACTCCTAACACAAATTTGTTCACTCTAGCTCTAGGGTCGCCCACCAAATGTGGAGCATACTTGGAAAGCTTGTTGAAGTTTAGGGCAAACTCCCTTACACTTATGGAACCTTACTTAGGTTCATAAACTTCATCACATTATCCTCTATTAGCTCGATAAGGAAGAACTGGTTGAGGAATGCGGCTTTGAACTCCTCCCAAGTTATAGCATCATCATCTATCCTCTCTAATTTCTATTGGGTGAATGTAATTTGGGAAACACCTTTGAGTTGGTAGGCCGCTAACACCGCTTTCTCCTCCAAATTGACCCCCATGACAAATGGCAGTTTATACACTTCATTGATGAACTCTTGGGGATCCTCTTAAGTCTTAGATTTATGGAACTCCGATAGGTTCATTCTTGTGAAGTCCCTCACCCTTAAGGATGGAGTGGGAGAATGTGGGGATTGGGCCCCTTTGTTCATTTGATTGGTCATAGCACAGCCAACATTATGATGGCATCTCGAAACTCTCCTTGGGCTACCCCTCTACCTTGAGGAACTTGTGGAGCGGGAGTGGCCAATGACTCCTTAGTTGTGCGGGATCCCCTTAGCATTCCTCTTGGTATCGACATGATCTAGAAGAGCAAAGAGCATTCATTTGGGGGGAAAACCTTATCTTTACATCTAAAGTACTACATATATGATGAAGAAGGGAAATATTTCCTAAAAATCCTCACGACCTCTTATTCATAGTTGTGGCACGCTTCATAACCATCAATAAGACTCTAATCGATGTGGTGTGTTAGATTTTCGTGGACCATTAACAACTTAGTGCTTTGGTACCAAGTCTGTCATGATCTAACCTTAGGGTCTAGACGTGACACGATGAATGGGAACCCGAAGGAGACCAAACAAGCCTCTTAGCATATCAATCACACTTCCTTGGTCCGGGGGCGGGGGGGGG
>JAPFFP010059940.1:0-27269 GCA_026153255.1 Solanum medicagineum | reverse complement strand
TGGCTAGTGGTATCCATTCAAGCTAGTTGGTGAGTTGTCATGTCCGAGGGCAATATATATGTTCTTTTTCTATGTATTAAAGACTATCTTTCCTTTTTGGTATACATTCACTATGAGGGTGAGCCCGGTTACTTGTCTTGGCCCCCGCTAGGTTCTATGTTAGAGATGTTGTTGGGAAAGATATGTATTATGCTTGAGCTTTACTAACTTATGATTTTCAAGCTATTTAAATATAAGTCTCTCTCTCCTTTAGTCCCTATTTCCCTTCTTTATGTTTCTTATGTTGATTTATCTTGTTTCCACGACCAAGGATGTGTGATGATATGCTATGAGGCTTGTTTGGGTTTCCTTCGGGTTTCCCATTCTCCGGTCATATCTAGGCCCTAGGCTTGTGTCATGACATAAGGATAATGTTGTGGCAAATGCTTTAAGTAGGGTGTCTATGGGTAGCCTAGATCATGTTGATGGTAGTGGCAACGAAGTGGGTAGAGAGGTCCATCGGTTGGCTACATTGGGGGGTTAGGTTTGAAAAGGTTGATAATAGTGGTGTTATGGTTGTTGATGGTTCAAAATCATCCTTGGTTGATGAGGTAAAAGCAAAGCAAGATCTTGACCCTTCCTTGTTAGAATTGAAGGCCTTGGTGAAAGAGGGCAAGGTGGAGGTTTTCTCCCAAGGGGGAGATGGTGCCCTTAGGTACTAAGGTAGGTTGTGTGTGCCTTGTGTTGATGACTTGAGAGAGAAAATATTTGATGAGTCTCATAATTCTCCCTATTCTATTTATCCTGGTTCTACAAAGATGTATATAGATTTGAGGGATGTGTTTTGGTGGGGTGACATGAAGAAAGACAGTGTCAAATTTGTATCTGGTTGTCATAGTTGCCAACAAGCCAAAGCCAGACACCAAAGGACGTGTGGCCTAATCCAATAAATAGAGATTCCTACTTGGAAGTGCGAGGAAATTAACATGGATTTTGTGGTTGGGCTGCCTAAGACTAGAAAGGGTTTTGATTCTATATGGGTTGTGGCTGATAGAATGACAAAGTCAGCTCATTTCCTACCGGTTAAGACCACTTATGGTGCCGGAAAGTATGTTACGTTGTACATTCATGTGTTAATTAGATTACTTTGGTTGCACTTGGATGTCATATATGATGGTGGTGTTTAATTCACTTCACACTTTTGGAGGTCCTTCCAAAGAGCCCTTGGTACCACGGTAAATCTTAGTACGGTCTTTCACCGTCAAACGAATGTCCAAGCCAAAAGAACTATCCAAATTCTTCAGGACAGGATTAGGGCTTGTATTTTGGAGTTTAAGGGTAGTTGGGATCATCATCTTCAATTGATTGAGTTTGCTTATAACAATAGCTATTAGTCTAGCATTGATATGGCTCCTTTTGATGCACTCTATGGTAGGCATTGTAGGTCACTGTTGGGTGGTTTGAAGAGGGAAAAGTGGCATTGTTGTTTCCTGATCTAGTTATCGAGGCAATGGAGAAGGTAAGGTTCATCAGAGAAAGGTTGAAAATAGCCCAAAGTTGTCAAAAGTCCTATGCCGATGCGAGGAGAAGGGAGCTTGAATTTAACATTAGTGATTGGGTCTATTTGAAGGTTTCACCCATGAAGGGTGTGGTTTCTTTTGGTAAGACGGTCAAATTAAGTACAAGATTTGTGGGTCCTTATAGGGTTATGATGAGGATTGGTAAGGTGGCCTATGATTTGGAATTACCCAATGAAATGTATTTGGTTCATCCGGTCTTCTATGTATCTATGTTGAGGAAATGTGTGGGTGATCCGAAGTTGTTGTTCCATTGGATGTTGTGGAGGTCGTCGAAGACAACATGACTTACGAAGAAGTTCCAGTAGAGATCTTGGATAGATAAGTGAAGATGTTATAGAACAAGGATATGGATTCCGTTAAGGACCTTTGGAGGAATCAACAAGTCAAAAGTGCTACATGGGAGGCCGAAACAGACATGCAAAAGAGATATCCTTATTTCTTCCATTCTAGTAAATCCTAAGGTACTAATTCTATGTATTTTATTTGATTTTATGTCTCATGTATCAGCCTAATATGTCATATACATACATCCATGTTTGTGTTGACAAGTTCATGGTGATTTTGATACTTATGTTGAGATTTTTGAAAATGGTGTTTAAGTGCATTATTGCATTTTTGGGGGGCTGATTTCCTCATGATTACTCTTCTTTTGTATGCTTCTTTGACATTAGAGGACGAATGTTCCCAAGGGGAGATATTGAAATGACCTCAAAAAGTGTCTGAAAATGTGCCTCGAAAGTGCCCGGATTCATAATTTCTATATATCTCAAAATCTGTGCATGATATCAAAAATATTACTTCAAATTCTTGATTAGGGGGAAAATTGAGTGGGCAATGGGTCTACCCCTGATTTTAGTGCAACCATATCAAAATTCGGAAATCCAAAAATTTCCTTATCCAGTGTTGATCCGCACCCCTGGTGCGACGTGACTGGGGCACGGACCAGTGTTAAAATGGTGCCAATATTGTTGCTTGGTCCAAGGCTTTTGGGTCTTGGGGCTAAGTCTTCCCATGCATAAAAATACATTTATTTAGCCATATTTCACCTTCATATCATACAAGACATTCCTCAATACTCTCTCAAACACTTAGATAAATATTTTACTCAAAATTCAAGTGCCAAATCTATTTCCAGATCTTAAGGATTTCAATCAAGCTTCAAATTCTCATCTCAATCTTCATCAAGGAATTCTCCAAAGTCAAGGTATGTGTGTTTCAACCATGGTGTCCTTTAACCCATGGTGCCCAAGCTTCCTTTTTACATAAAACTCATGCTTCTAAGTTTATTTACTTATGGGTCTTATTTACTATGAATTTGACTATGAAATATGTTAGGGTTTTGTAAAAGTGTGACTAGTTAAGCATGATTTCACTCTTGAATTGCATGGTTTTACACTAGCATTGCACACCGACCAAGTGATTGATAAAATGTTCGGTTAGTGCTTCTTGAGTTGTGGAAGGCCTAATGCATGGTACATGAGTTAAGTGACTTTATGATGAGGAAATGGATGTGTAAATGTGTTGATTTAATGAATGGTATCTATAGTGTTGAAAGTTAACCATGCCTCATTTGGTGGTTGGTAGGCCCGAACAACCATGTTGGGGGGTTTGTACCTCAATTGCCTCGCTCGAGAGGTAGTAGGCCCATAAAAACATATTGGGGGGTTTATACTTCAATTGCCTCATTCGGGGGGTAGTAGGCCCGAACTACCATGTTGGGGGGTATGTACCTCAAATGCCTAGCTCTGGCGGTAGCAAGCCCTTGCAACCTTGTTGGGGGGGTTTGTAAATCAATTTCCTCGCTCGGGAGGTAGTAGGCCCGTGCAACTATGTTGAGAGGTTTGTACCTCAATCACCTCACCAAGGAGGTGGTAGGCCTTGGTTAGTAATTTTCGTCTCTTCCTACATTTGTAAAAGGTTTTATCTAAGCATGTTTTAATTCAAGCATCAATCCTGCATGCCATATTGCTATATGCTCATTTATTGCTTAATTATACATTTAGATTATATTGCCTATCTCTTGTTGCATTGCATCCTACATACCTAGTACATTTATATGTACTAATGCATACTCTATGCCTATATGATGTTACCATGTAGGGATCGAAGCTCCACTTGATCATCCTCCTCCTCCTCCACGTGGCTAGTACAATTTTTCTCAAATCAAGTTGGTGAGTCCTCAACTCCGAGGACATACTTCTCTTGATTATTCTATGTATTGACTCCTTATATGCTTGAAACTTATGACTATGAGGGTGAGCCCCATTGCTTGTCTTGACCCCCGCTATGTTCTATGTTTAGAAGTATTGTTGGACAAGTTATTTAATGGTAGTATGAGTTTGATTCTCTTTGACTCTCTTCACTTTTTATGATATGAAAGATGTCCCGTAGCCCCTTTTATCCCTATTTACTATCCTTTATCATTATTTTATTGCTTATGCAACCAAGGATATGTAATGATTGTTAAGAGGCGTGCTTGGGGCCTCTTCGGGTTCCCCATGCGTTGTGTCATGTCTAAGGCCCTAGCCCTGGGTCATGACATATAGAACATATTACCTGTGTAGGAAGAGACCATCATAATAGGGACTAAGGCCTACCACCCCCTTGGCGAGGCGATTAAGGTACAAAACCCCAAACATTGTTGCACTAGCCTACCACCCCCCTCCCCGAGCGAGGCGATTGAGGTACAAACCCCCTAGCATGGTTGCACGTGCCTACTACCCCCCGAGCGAGGCAGTTGAGGTACAAACCTCCAGTGTGGTTGTTTGGGCCTACCACCCCCCCTGAACGAGGCATGGTCAACTTGCAAAACTATAGATACTATTCATGAAATCAACACATATATACATTCTTTTTATTATCATAAAGTCACTTAACTCATATGCCATACATTAGACCTTCAACAATTCAAGAATCCATAATCGTATATTTTATCAAACACTTGGTGGGTGCGCAATACTATTAAAAAATCATACAATTTAAGAGTGAAATCATGTGAGTAAACTTAATATAAATGAACCCACCAACACTTGGTAACTCCCTCATGCAAGATACATTAAAACTGCTCATCAAATCTCATCATAAAACGTAGATTCATAGCTCAAAACATGCTTAAACAGTCCAATTTGATGAAAATCCCAACATAGTTCATAATAAAGTTCATAGTAAGAATATCCACAAGTAGATCAACTTAAAAACATGTAATTTGTAGAAAAAGGAAGGTTAGGAAACATGGGTGAATGGACCCAATGGCTGAAACCCACATACCTCAACTTTGGAGTTTTCCTTGATGAAGATTTGATTGAGAGCTTGAAGCTTGAATGAAATCCTTTTATCTTGAATGAGATTAGGACACTTGAATTTGAGTGAAATATTTGTGCAAGTGTTTGAGGGGTTTTTGGGGAATTTGTTGATTGATATTGGGTTGAAAAATGACTAACTATAGGTTTTCTTATGCATAGAAAAGCTTAGGCCTAATAACCCAAGGCCTTAGGCTGAGATTAAAAAATATTGGCAACAAAATATACTACTCTGCCGCAGCTCCACATCACGGAGAGGACATGTAGGCACATTATTTTGCGCCAACCGGGGAAAATCAAATTTTTCTACGATTGCTCTAAAATTGTTGTTATACCTATTTCTCACTCAATTTTGCCCCCCGATCATGAATATAAAGTCGGGTGTTCGATATCACGTACAAATTATGAGATATATGGAAAATATGACTATAGGCATTTCTGAGGCACATTTTCGGACACTTTTTGGGGCATTTCAACTAGCACTCAAATAATGACTATGGATATATTTTTATTCAAAACTGTTCAAACAAATCTACATCAAACCTATTACACCCCAAATGTAAAATACCTTAAAAAGGCGAAGCTATTACCTTTTGGAAGGCAGGAAGTGGTGACGACGAGGTTAAGATTGACTTCAATACCACCTAAAGAACTTCAAATTATGTATGGCCTGATTCCGAGGAGCTCTTGACTTCAAGAATCATAGAATTGACTAAAGTATTTAAATTGTTTCCAAAACAAGAAGAGTGCCCTAGTGTATTTTTGCTAGTTAAAAACCGCTCCCTAAAAATGGTGAAGAATGAGGGATTTTATAGCCCCAAAATTAGGGCAAAATGGGGTTAAAAACAGGGTAAAAACGGGAATTTGTTGGATTGAAAATTCAAATGTTTCTTCCTCATTTCTATAGGATAATGAGTATATATATCCAATTTGTCAGCAAATCTTCAACGGACTGAGGAATTCAGCCGTTGATTTCAAGACAGTAGATGCGATTGAGACATGTAGAGAGGAATTTGTGGAAGGTTGTCGGGTGACTCAAATTAGAGCTGTTGGAGTTGTTAGTGTTGGAGGAGAGAGGGTGATACATGTAAGGGAGGAAGAGGAAGGAAGAAGAAGCGAGTTGGGCGCGCGTTGTTGTCTGTTTAGAAATAAAAAGTATCCAAACTAATAAATAAGATGAATTCAATATTAATCAATTAAAGAGCTTCGAAAAATTAACTAAATGAAATAATTAATTCAATTGTTATCTAGTTGATTTTGTTTTTAAAAAAAATCATAATTAAACTAAAATGATTAAAAATCTTTTGCAATGACTTTTGAAAAATTATTTCAACTTACTAAAAATTAAAAAAGCTCGATAATTATTTTAAAATGTGGAGGGTCAAAATTGGGTGTCAACAATGATTACAAATTATGTTGGAATTTTTTGAAATATTGATTGAAAACACATGTCTGCCTATTATGAGATGGTGGATTGATTTACATTATGTTCTCCTACATTACTTCAATCTTGAATTGCATGATTTTTAACTAGTATTGCACAACCGCCAAGTGTTTGATAAAATGCCTTGACAAGGATTCTTAAGCTGTTGATGATCTATTGCATGGAGTATGAATCAAGTGACTATATGATGATTAAGGGATTGTATGTATATATTGAATTCATGAAAGTATCTATAGTGTTTCAAGTTGACCACACCTCATCGGGGGGTGACATGCCCGTACTACTACGTTGAGAGGTATGTACCTTGACCACCTCGTCGTGGGGTGACATGCCCATACTACTATGTCGAGGGGTATGTACCTTGACTATCTCATCGGGGGTGACATGCCAGTACTACCACATCAAGGGGTATGTACCTTGACCACCTTATTGGGGGGTGACATGCCCATACTACCACATTGAGGGGCAGGTACCTCAATCACCTTCCAAGGGGGTTACATGCCTTGGATTCCGAGTAATAGTTGCTTGGTCTATGATTATGGTCTTCTCCAGCACATCTATTATGTTATATTCAATATATATGATTTACAAGCATGTTTTACTTCAAGCATTGATCATGCATGCTATATTGATATTATACTCATCCATTGGTTATGATTATGCATTTTGACTATATTTGCTTATGTCTTGTTGCATTGCATCCTACATACTTAGTACATTCAAACATAATAATGCATACTCTATACCTACATAATATTACCATGTAGGAACCGGAGCACCTCACGATCAAACTCGACATGGCTAGTTTGGCATCTCGAAGATCAGCTTTTGGTGAGTCCTCAAGTTCGAGGACATAGCTATGCTACTATTGCTTTTGTTATCTTTTTATATTGACAATTTGATATTATGAGTGTGAGCCCGAAAGGTGTCTTGGTCCCCGCCCAATCTATGTTGGAGTTGTTGTTGGAACAACTGATGTAATTATGTTATGATCTTGACTCTTTAATGTTTTATGATTATCTAAGACTTCCATACTCCTGTTTCCCTTTTTATGTCTCTTGTCAATGATGTTTTTCTTCCGCGACCAAGGATGCATGATTGATATGCTAAGAGGCTTGTTAAGGGTTCCTTCGGGTTCCTCATTTGGCTTGACATATCTAGGCCCTAGGCTCGGGTCGCGACAAAAGTAGACAAAAGTCCTACGATGATCTGAGGAGAAGAGATCTCGAGTTTAAGGTTGGTGATTGGGTTTACTTGAAAGTCTCGCTTATGAAGGGTGTGGTTCAATTTAGCAAAACGGGGAAATTGAGCCCAAGGTTTGTTGGTCCTTACAAAGTTTTGAGAAGACTGGGTATGGTTGTCTATGAGTTGGAGTTACCTAAATGAATATGGTTTATCCGGTCTTCCATGTATCCATGTTGAGGAAGTGTGTGGATGACCTAAGTGCTATAGTGCCCTTGGATGTTGTGGGTCTCATAGAAGATAATTTGACCTATGAGGAGGTCTCGGTGGTGATTTAGGATAGAAATGTGAAGAGGTTGAGAAACAAAGATGTAGCTTCCGTTAAGGTCCTTTGGAGGAACCAACAAGTTAAAAGTGCAACATGGGAAACCGAAGCGGACATCAGAAAGAGATATCCATATCTCTTCCACTCTACTCAAGCTAAAGGTACTAATTTTAGTTTCCCTATATGATTTCAAGTCTTAAGAATCAACCCTAATGTCATTTTGCATGCATTCACGTTCATGGTAACAAGATTATGGTGATTTTTGACACTCATGTTGAGACCTTTTGAAAATGTTGTTTAAATGCATTTGTTGCATTCACGTCAGGCTGAAATATTCATGATTACTTCTCTTATGCACATTCCTTTGAAATTCGGGGACGAATGTTACCAAGGGGGAGATATTGAAACGACTCAAATTGTACTTTGAAAATGCCCATAATTGCAATTTCCATATGTCTCAAAATTCGTGCGTGATATCAAAATTTCAACTTCACCAATTAGTGGACCCATACCAAAAAATAATTTTAGCTAATTTTCGCAAAATAGTGTTTGTTTGCGCCCAGGCAGCAACACGCCTGTGACGCGGATCAGTATTATTTTGCCCTTCGCGATAGATCCGCGTCACGTACCAGTGTAAGTTTTTCCTTAATTTTTTTTGTCGGCCGAGGGAATTGGGTTCATAGCCCCATGCCCACTGATGCGCGATAACACTTATACTTAGCCATTTTTCAACTGTATATCACTCAAGACCCTCTCAAAAACCTCTCTAAAACTTAACCAAATATTTCATTCAAATTTCGATGATTTCAAGCTTAACTTTGGAACTCAAGGATTCTCTTCAAGCTCTAAGTTCTCTTAAAGCTCATCCCAAGAAAACCCAAGTTTGAGGTATGTGGGTTCATCTATTAGGTCTTTTCACCCATGGAGCCCAATCTTCCTTTATATGAAAATTGCATGTTTTCAAGTTGTATCATCTATGGTTATCTCTTTTATTATGTGTTATGGTTATAAATTATGGTGTGGTTTTATGAAATGATGATTGATTATGCATGTCTATCTATTTCAAGCTTATACCATGAATTGGTTTTGTCTATTGAGACTATACATGTTTTGAGCTATGAAACTATGATCTATTATGAGGTTTGATGTTGAATTTCAAGGTACCATACATGAGAGTTTTACTATATATTGGTGGATTGATTTGCATTAAGTTTTCTCATATTACTTCACTCTTAAATTGTATGATTTTTAAACAAGCATTATGCATCCACCAAGTGTTTGATAAAATGTCTTGACAAGGATTCTCAAGTTATTGATGATCTATTACATGGTTTATAAGTCAAGTGACTTTATGATGATTAAGGGCTTGCATGTATGTATTGAATTCATGAAAAGTGTCTATGATGTTACAAGTAGACCACACCTTGTTGGGGGGTGACATTCCCAATCACCTTGTTGAGGGGGTGACATGCCTCAATCACCTTGTTGGGGGGATGACATGTCCAATCATCTAGTTGAGGGGTAACATACCTCAATCACCTTGTTGGGGGTTGAAATGCCCAATCACCTAGTTGAGGGGTGACGTACCTCAATCTCCTTGTTGGGGGGTGACATGCATAATCACCTAGTTGAGGGGTGATATACCTCAATCACCTTGTTGGTAGGGTGACATGTCCCAATCACCTTGCTAAGGGGTGACATACCTCAATCACCTTACAAGGGGGTTACATGCCTTAGATTCCAAGTAGTAGTTCACTTAGTCTATGTTGGTTATGGTCTCTTCCCACATATGTGATATGTACTATGCAAGTTATATGATTTACAAGCATGTTTCACTTCAAGCCTTGATCATGCATGCCATATTAATATTATACTTATCCATTGTTTATGATTATGCATTTTTATTATATTGGCTTATGTGTTGCTGCATTGTATCCTACATACTTAGTACATTCAAACGTACTAATGCATACTCTATGCCTACATGATTTTACCATATAGGGACCAGAGCACCTCTCGATCATCCTCCCTGTCGCTAGTTTAGTACTTCGGAAGATAAGCTTTGGTGAGTCTTCAAGTCTGAGGACACTATCTATCCAATTCTTATTTTTGATATTTCTTTATTTTGAACAATTGCTACTATGAGGGTAAGTCCGGAAAGTGTCTTGGTCCCCGCTGCATTCCATGTTATAGGTGTTGTTGGATAATTGATGTACTTATGCTATGAGCTTGACTCTTTTATACTTTTATAAACATCAAGATTTCCCTTAGTCCCGCCTCCTTTTTTTATATCTCTTGTGTTTATTTTTCTTCCGCGACCAAGGATGTGTGAATGATATGCTAAGAGGCTTGTTTGGGGTCCCTTTTGGTTCCCATTCATCGTGTCACATCTAGGCCCTAGTATTGGGTTGTGACAGAGTCGTAGTCTCGTATACGACTCGTAGTGCCTTCTCGTAATCCACCTTTTCATTTCTTGGTCCAATTTTAATCAACACTGTTAATTGCTACGAGGCCCGCTTCTACGAGTCATTGTGAGGACTATGACCCGTACCCTGGGCTCCTATAACTGAACTTCAATTCCTCAGATATTTGTTTTAGAAACTGTTAATTGCTATGAATATCTCCTACGACTCGTCGCTTGGGCTACGACTCCTAATGTATCTCGTAGATCCTCAAATTCAACAAAATCTGCTACTCTTCCCCAAAATAAGGCCAACCTGCATTTTCTACAAGAATAAACACAAAACACATAAAAACCATAAAAAGAAATATTGAGAACACACAAAATCCCTCATTTTAGGCATGAAATGTGTTGTATTTTGACATCACATCACACACTTGTAGACATCATCATGTACCTTTAGGGGAAATACCATTTGAACTTGTGAAATATTGAATCATAGGAACTTTAAAACACCTTTGGATATAACATAAAGGGACCATTTAATTTATCATAAGAGGACCTCTTGGGAACATGAGGAGAACTTGAACATATGTGAGAGCAACCTTTAACTGACATAAACCTTGTGAGATAAGCCATGGAGTCCCAATGTTTCCCCTACACTAGAAGAAATGGGGAAGTCTCTTGCCAAGGTGACCTCCTTAGATGCCAAAGTGGATCCACTAAAGCCTTGCTACTGAGCAACCTCTACTATCAGTTTGCCTAGAAATCAACCTCTACTACCGGGTTATTCTTATTTCCTACGGTGGCACGTAGTTATGGGATAATAGGATTCTACTAACGATCTAATGCCTCATCTAATGGGGAGCTTCCGCATACATCCCAAGGTCCACTCGGTGCTAAGTAAACTCTCACAGAATAATCATAGCAAAGAATATTAAAATTAATTAGTGGAGAGGCATTCTACTAACCTATCACATAACCCTTTTAAACAATGGAGGGGAATTTTACTAAATCATCTAACAAACATTTATAACGTTGATCATCATCATAAGGATAGCTCCTATACCTTGGCTAAGCCTCTACTATCGGCTACAATCATAATCTTGGCTAAGCCTCTAATATCGGCTAGCACCATCATCATATCCCTCTACTAATGGACCATCATAGTCTCATGATCATAACTAGCTGGGGACTCATATTTCTTTCTTTCGTTCATTCTTGACTCCAACGAGTTTAAATTAGTCCCAAATAACATATAGAGAGTATGGTAATCACATGTATAAACTTGTATACTACAATATCATAAAGAAGACCTTTCAATAATACATGGCTTTCATATCACTTCAACAAATTTCACAACACACTTGACATATTTCATCCTCCATCACATTCATTAACTAGCATACATATAATGAAACCTTTTCATCATTCATAAGAAACTTTTTATAAGTGAATAATAAACATAAAATCTCTGATAAGCCTTCATTTCTCATTATTTAGACATCATACTTCAAGACATATAGTGAATGTCATTAGTTTAAATAACTTTTAAACGACCTATCACTATCGTGCATATCAACTTTCAAACATGGGCGTGGAAACATGAAACTAATCTCATATAATCCTCAACTTCATAGTATCTCATGGTATTACAACTTTTATAGCTTTGAATATCACAAACTAGCTCATCAAACCATCATATCATAATATCAAAGAAATGGCTTCATATCACTCATAATATGTATAGCATTCTCATGAACTCATAACATGCTTAATTTTCTTTCAATATTAACAACATTCACAAATCACGTGTCCTACCATAAAGCCTTCATCACATAAGAGATTTGCCACATAACATAGTCAAAACATGGTGATTATATGTATTTAAGTTTTGAATCATGCAATTAAAAGTATAAAACATGAGAGTAAAAATAAAGTCATTCAAGAATCATTCAAAATAACCCACCAACACACTTGGAAAACCCCAATTTGGGTGTCATGAATACTGTTCGAAAATTCATAATATTTTCAAATCTTTCAAGATGCCATAGCTTACAAGGCCTTAATGTATTAAGCATATCATAATCCCAATCATTAGTAGGAGCTCATGCATCAATAATGTTACACCTTGTAACTCTATGCACTTATGTACCCACGTTTCAGGCCTCATTTTCTTAGGTAGGGAGTGTATTTGGGATGTGGGAGACTTCTAGCACTTAGACAAGTTCAATACATCCCTATAAAGTGAGTTTTGGGTGTTGTTTTGTGCAAGCATCAACTTTGAACGAGCATAACTTTTTGAAAACAAGAAACTAGATGACACACCACATTTAAAATGAATTCCCTTTGCATTATCTTTCCAATGCACTTAGTTTCACCTCATTTCGAGCTCGAATGAAAGAGTTATGCCTGTTTTCGTGAAGCCCTACAATGCAAAGTTGCCACATGGGCACCCAAACGGGCAGTGTGGCATCTCATGCCTAGTGAGGCTTCCTTAGAGCCTAAAATGGCCACTTTGTGGCAATGGTATGTGCCACAATAGGCTACACGAGCCGTGTGGTGTGGCACACGCCGTGAGGCCCTCCGTGAGGCTTCCGGAGCAAAACCTTTTGTAAGTATAAAATTACCGTCTCGTAACTTTTGCGAAATTTTCTCAGTAAGGTTTGACAGACCAGTAAATGGACCATGTGGCTTCACAAGGTCCATGAACCAGTCCGTGAGGTGACACTTAGGCAAAAAAAGTCCAAGTGTTGGCCAAGTTTCCAATTTGAAAAAATTATCTAAGTGTTGGTTCACGGGCACTCCACAGGAACTATGAAGTGCCACACGACCCGTGTAACCTTAAGTGTGGTGACACTTTATCAATTTTCTCTCTGTTTCATTAATGGCATTCTCATAAATTTAATTTATTCTAATGACTTTTTGGGGCTTCCTATGCTATTCAACCCTTCCTAAAGACCTAAATCCCATTCCTACCTAACAAATTCACTCCTCTCCATTTGAATACACTCTCAGATTCACTCAAGAGCCTCTACCAAAATGTCATGTCCCAAGCCTAGGGCTAGATTTAACGGCATGGGAATCCAAAGGAACCCCAAGCAAGGCTCTTAAAATATCATAACACATCCTTGGTCACGGAAGCAATAAAACACAACAACAGAGAGTAAATTGGGACAATCGGGAGTAAGGGAACATTTTCATATCGTAGACATCAAGAACAAGGGAGTCAAGGCTCATCGCATAGATGCAAAACATGTCCAAGAACACCTCTACTACATAGAAAAGAGAGGGGATCATGACAAGTAACCGGTCTCACCCTCATAGACAATACATAAAATAAAAGAAAGATAGTCTTAGTACATAGCAAGAGATAGTACGCAACATCCTCGGAATGGAGGACTCACCAACAAGCTTTAGAGATAATCGTACTAGCCACATGGAGGATGAGGATGATCAACGGAGGCTCTGGTTCCTACATGATGACATCATGTAGGCATAGAGTATGTGTTAGTACATTTGAATGTACTAAGTATGTAGGATGCAATGCAATAAGTGATAAGCACTATAAACAAAATGCATAACATAGGCAATGAATATACTTATAGCAATATGGCATGTATGAATGATGCTTGAAGTAAAATCACTCTTATATAGAACATAATACAAGTGTAAGGAGTGACCATTCTTAGTGCAATCTAAGGCCTACCACCTCCTTGGAGAGGTACATAAGGTACAAACCTCTTCATGAGGTTGATAAAGTACAAACCCACCAACAAGATTGATGGAGTACAAATCCCCCAACAAGTTTGATAGGTACAAACCACCAACAAGGTTGCACGGCCTTCCACCTCTCGAGTGAGGCGATCGAGGTACAAATCCCTCAATAAGGTTAACCGGGCCTACAACCTCTCAGATGAGGCTTGGTTATCCCCAAAACTATAGAGATAATATCATATACAAACAATCCTTCCATCATCATCATATACATACATTCCTTTCATCATCACCATATACATACATTTCTTTCATCATCAAAAAGTCATTCAACTCATAAGACATGTATTGGACCTTCAATTCCTCAAGAAATCAGAATCCGAACATTTTACCAAACACTTGGAGGGTGTGTAGTACTAGTGTAAAACCATGCAAATCAAGAGTAAAATCATTCTAGAAAATTCAATATAAAACCATCAATAGATACTTGGTAACACCCTCAAGCAATATACATCAAAACCCTTTATCAAATCTCTTAATAGAACTTGGTTTCATAGCTCAAAACATTCTAACACAATCACAATTTCATAAACCCCAACATAGTGTGCAGTGAAATACATAATAGACAAGACCCATGATAAATCAACTTTAAATCATGCAATTTTGAGTAAAAGAGAGCTTGGGTATCAGGGGTTGAAGGAACCCATGAAAGAAACCCACATACCTTAGCTTGGCAGAATAGCTTGATGAAGACTGGAGATGGATACTTGAAGCTTAATTGAGAACCTTAGAATCTGGATGAGTGTGAGACTTGAATTTAAGAGGTGAAATATTTTCTATGTGTTTCGGAGTGTATTTGAGAATATCTTGAATAATATGAGGGTGAAATTAGGCTAAGTATAGGCATTTTCACACATGGGAACACTTAGTCCCAAGACCCAAAAGTCCTGGAACGAGATAGAAAACTGACCACAAAGATACACAGAAGCGCGCCATTGGCGCATTGCTGCTGGGGCGTGAATCGTCACTAGAAATCGCATTTTTTTTATTTTCAAATTTTTCTACGGTTGCTCTTATATTGGTGTTAGACCCATTCCCCACTCAATTTGACTTGTTGAACAATAATATGATGTCGAATTATCGATATCACGCACAGATTTTGGGATATATGGAAATTACGATTCCAGGCACTTTCGACGCATTTTTTTGGGCACTTTTTGTGGTTATTTCAATATCTTGCCCTTGGGAACATGCATCCCCAAATGTCAAAGAAACGAATATAAGAGACACAAATATAACGACTTCAGCCAACAAAGAGATGCAATAATGCACTTAAACATCATTTCAAAAATCTCATCATAAGTGTGAAATCATCGTGAACTTGTCAATTTAAACATGAATGCATGCAACGACATGGGGGTAGATACATAAGAATTGAAATCATATAGAGGACTATGATCAATACCTTAGGCTTGAGTGGAGTGGAATAGGTAAGGATATCGTGTTCGCATTTCCGCTTTGGCCTCCCAAGTAGCACTTTCAACTTGTTCCTCAACCTTAATGGAAGCCATATCCTTGTTCCTCAACCTGTTCACTTGGGTATCCAAAATCTTAATCGGAACCTCTTCATAGGTCAAATTCTCTTCAGCAACACCCACCACATCAAGAGGCAAAACAACATTAGGGTCACCTAAACACCTCCTCAACATAGACACATGAAAGACCAGATGAACCAACTCCATTTCACTAGGAAAATCCAACTCGTAGGCCACCATGCCAATCCTTCTCAGCACCCTATAAGGACCCATATATCTAGGGCTTAACTTGCCGTTCTTTAAAAAATAGACCACATCCTTCACGGGTGACACCTTCATGTAGACCCAATCACCATCCTTGAATTCAAGATCCCTTCTTCTCACGTCGGCTTAGGACTTTAAGCGACTTTGGGCTGTCTTCAACCTTTCTCTAATCATCTTAACCTCTTCAACAGCCTCCATAACTAGATCTGGTACTGACAAAGCCACCTCCCCAACCTCAAATCACCCAATAGGTGATCTACAATGCCTACCATACAGAGCCACAAAAGGAATAATTGTGATGCTAGAATGATAGCTATTGTTATATGCCTACTCAATCAATGGAATATGATCATCCCAACTACCCTTGAACTCCAACACACAGGCCCTAAGCATTTCCTCAAGTGTTTGGATAGTCCTTTCTACTTGGCTATCCGTTTGAGGGGAAAGGTCATACTAAGATTAACTCTTATACCAAGACAACTTTGAAAGGACCTCTAAAGGTGTGAGGTGAATTAAGCCCCACGATTCGATATGATCGTCAAAGGAACCCCATGAAACCTTACCAAGTCATGAATGTATAACCTAGCTTTATCTTCAGCCCCATATGTGGTCTTAACCAGTAGAAAGTGAGCCAATTTTGTCATCCTATCAACCACAACCCAGAAGGAATCAAAACGCTTTCTAGTCTTAGGATACCCAACCACAAAGTCCATATAATCACCTACCACTTTCAAGTAGGAAACTATGGTAACCGGATACAAATTTAGCAATGTCCCTCTTCATGCCTCCCCAACAATATACATCCCTCAAATCTCTATACCTTTTGGTGGAATCGGGGTGGATAGAATAAAAAGAATTATGGGCCTCATCAAGGATTTTCTCCCTCAAACTATCAATACAAGGCACACGCAACCTACCTTAGCACCTAAGGGCACCATCTCCCTCTTGGAAGAAAACCTCCACCTTGCCCTCTTGCACCAAGGCCTTCAACTGTAACAAGGAGGGATCAAGGTCATTCTTTACTATCACCTCATCAACCAAGGAAGACTTAGCACCATCAACAACACCACCACTATTATCCATCTATTCCAACCTAACCTCTAATCTATCCAACCGATGCACTTCCCTAGCCACCTCTTTATCATCACCATCAACATGAGCTAGCGTACCCATAGACACCCTACTCAAGGCATCCACCATAACATTAGCCTTACAGGGATGATAATGCATACTCATATCATAGTACTTAAGATGTTCTAGCCACCTTCTTTGCCTCAAGATGTGATCCTTTTGAGTAAAGACGTATTGGAAGCTCTTATGATTGGTGAACACATCAATATGCACCCCATACAAATAGTGACGCCAAATCTTTAATGAAAAAACAACGGCAACTAACTCAAGATCATGGGTAGGATAATTCTTTTCATGCACTTTGAGTTGTCTAGAAGCATAGGCTATGACCTTACCATTTTGCATCAATACACAACACAGACCAACCCAAGAAGCATCACAATACACAACAAATCCCTCTAGCCCTTTCGGTAGTGATAATATAGGAGCGTACACAAGCTTATCTTTCAATGTTTAGAAATTCCTTTCACATTCATTGGAACACACAAATTTGGCTTTCTTTTGAGTCAACTTTGTCATAGGGGAAGCAATAGAAGAGAACCCATCAAAAAATCCTTGATAGTAACCCACTAAGCCTAAGAAACTCCTAAAATCCGATAAGGTCAATGGTGTAGGCCAATTCCTAATCACATCTATCTTCTTAGGATCCACCTTAATACCATCCCCGAAACCACATGTCCCAGGAAGGCAACCTCCCTCAAACAAAACTCGCACTTTTCATACTTAGCATATAACTTCTCTTCCTTCAATCTTTCCAACACAACTCTCAGATGAGCCCTATGCTCCTCCTCATCACAAGAATAGATCAAAATATCATAAATGTATACCATAACAAACGAATCAAGGTAGGGTTTAAAGACCCTATACATTAGATCTATGAAGATGGTCGTTGCATTGGTCAACTCAAAAGACGTCACAACAAACTCAAAATGCCCATATCTAGTATAGAAGGTTCTCTTAGGAATATCACACTCCCTCACCATCACTTGATGGTACACGGATGGAAGACCAATATTAGAGAAGTGGCTAGCCCCTTGCAATTGGTCAAACTAATCATTAATCCTTGGAAGAGGATACCTATTATAGATGGTGAACTTATTAAGTTGCCAGTTTTCAATGCATATCCTAAGAGACCCATCCTTCTTTTTTCGCAAACAAGACGAGTGCACCCTAAGGCGATTTGCTAGGTCTAATGAGACCTTTCTCTAACAAGTCCCTTAATTGTTCCTTTAACTCCTTCAACTTCGTCGGGACCATGCGATAAGGGGGACTATAAATGGATTGAGTATATGGGAAGAGATCTATACAAAAATCTATTTCTCTTTCGGAAGGAATACTGGGAATGTCATTTGGAAAGAAATCAAGAAAATCATTTACAACCGGAACTAACTCCATGGGAAGGAATTTAGGCTCCACATCTCTAACACTCAGAAGATGGTAAAGACACCCCTTAGAGATCAACTTATGGGCTGTAATGCAAGAAATGAATCTACCCTTGACCACCACATCATGACTCTCCTACTCAAGGATGGGTTCATTTGGGAATTAAAATTTGACCCTATAGGTTCTACAATCAATAGAAGCATAGTATGCATACAACCAATCCATCCCAAGAATGACATCAAAATCAACCATATCAAACTCAACAAGATCACAAGGTAATATTTTATGTAATATGCAAATGGGACAATTTCTATAGACCTTTCTAGCAACAAGATGCACCTATAGGACTAGACACCTCTTATGACTCATGCAACAATTTGGTCTCAACATAGAACTTTTTGGCAACAAAAGAGGTAACAAAAGAAAGAGTGGCACCCAGATCAATCACATTATACACATCAAAATCAAAGACTTTCAACATACCAGTAACCACATCGGGCACCTCATCAACCCTTTTCCTCCTATGCAATGCATAAAACCAGTTGTGCCTAGGAGCACCATCTTGTCCTCCACCTCTCCCTAATGGGACAACATTAGCACCTTGTCGACAATCCTCCTTGCCTTTATTATGATTTCGGGGGCAATCCATCCCTTATGCCCAACTTTCCTACAACCATAACATGCATTAGTATCCCTCAAACATGGGCCAGTATGACCCCTACCACATTATGGACATCCACCATTAGGAACCACACCCTTAACACCTCGGGCCCTTGGAAGATGATTAGCAACACTCTTATTAGATGTATGAGAAGACCCTTGGCCTTGATGGAACCGACCACCCTTTTTGAACTTACACAAAACGGCCCCTCTTGGCCTCATGACTCCTCCACTTCCTCAACTTATCCTCTTCCATTTTCTTCGCATAGGTCATCAAACGAAAAAAGTCCCTTACACTAATTAATTGGCGGATCATCATTCGTCACTCACCAAGTCAGAAACACCCATCATATATTTGTTCATCCTAGACCTTGGGTCGGCCACCAAGTGAGAAGCATACTTAGAGAGTTAAGTAGACTTGAGGGCGTACTCCCTCAGATTCATAGGCCCTTGTCTTAAATTCATAAATTCCACAAATTTAGCTTCCCTAAGTTCAAGAGGGAAGAACAAATTAAGGAAAGCCACCTTGAACTCTTCCCAAAGCACAACATAGTTCACTCCATTCTCTTCCTTTCATTGTGTGAACCATATTTGTGCAATCCTCTTGAGTTAGGAAGCCAAAAACTCTGCCTTTTCCTCCAATCTAATTTCCATGATATCCAATACCTTGTAGAGCTCATCAATGAACTCATGAGGATCGTCATCTACCTTTGACCCATAGAATTCTAGTGGATTCATTCTCATGAAATCTTCCACTCGAGAAGCTAGTGTAGGAGAATGAGGGGCTTGGGTCCCTTCATTGGCTTGGTTAGCCACAACATGTGCAAGCAAAGTGAGAGAATCCCGAAGCTCCGCATTAGCCAATTGCTCCTCTGTGTCCGGGCTCATGCTCTTCTCCCTCTTCTGTTAGGCATGCTCTAGCACAACAAAGAGCAATCGCTAAGGGGGAATAACCTTACTTCTACTCCATAGCACGACTTAGAACATGAAGAAGGGAACCATTTCCTAAAATGTCTCATAGCGTCCTACTCATAGTTGTGGTGCTCAACACAACCATGAATATGAATCTAATCGATGAGGTGTGTTGGAATCCAAGGATCTAATAACCTAGTGCTGTGATACCAAGTTTTTCATGACCCAAGCCTAGGGCCTAGGCATGACATGGCGCATGCAAATCTGAAGGAACCCTAAGAAAGCCTCTTAACATATCATTACACATTTTTGATTGCGGAAGTAATAGAGCACTACAAGAGATAGTAAATTGGGAGAATCGGGGCAAAGGGAACACTTTAATATCATAGACATCAAGAACAAGAGAGTCAAGGCTCAAAGCATAGATATATAACATATCCAACAACATCTCTACCACATAGATAAGACTAGGGTCCAAGACATGAAATTGGCCTAACCCTCATAGTAATACATAAAATAAAAGAAAGATAGTCTTAGTACATAGCAAGAGATCATAAGCAACGTTCTCGGAATTGAGGACTCACCTACAAGCTTGAGAGACAATCGTACTAGCCACGTGAAGGATGAGGATAATCAACGGAGGCTCCTGTTCCTACATGATGACATCATGTAGTATAGAGTATGTGTTAGTACATTTGAATGTACTAGGTATGTAGGATGCAATGCAACAAGTGATAAGCACCATAAACAAATGCATAACATATGCAATGAATAATATTATAGCAATATGGCTTGTATGAATGACGCTTGAAGTAAAATCATGCTTGTATAAATCATAATATAAGTGTAAGAAATGACCATTCTTAGTGCAATCCAAGGCCTACCATCTCCTTGGAGAGGCGCATAAGGTACAAACCCCTTCTTGAGGTTGATGGAGTACAAACCCTCTAACAAGGTTAATGGAGTGCAAACCACCCAACAAGGTTGATGAGTACAAACCCCCAACAAGATTGCATAGGCCTGCCACCTCCAGAGCGAGATGGTTAAGGTACAAACCCCTTAATAAGGTTACCCGGGCCTACAACCTCCAGTATGAGGCTTGGTCATCCCCAACACTGTAGAGATAACATCATATATATTCCCTCCATCCATCATCATCATATAGATACATTTCTTTTATCATCATCATATACATACATTATTTTCATCATCATAAAGTCATTCAACTCATAAGACATGCATTGGACCTTCAATCCCTCAAGAAATCATATGCAGGCATTTTATCAAACAATTGGCGGGCAAGTAGTGCTAGCGTAAAACCATACAAATCATGAGTGAAATCATGCTAGAAATTTCAATATAAAACCATCAATAGATACTTTGTAACACCCTCAAGCAATTTACATCAAAACTCTTCATCAAATCTCTAATAGATCTTGGTTTGATAGATCAAAACATGCTAAACAATCATAATTTCATAAACCCCAATATAGTGTGCAGTGAAATTCATAATAGATAAGACCCATGAATAAATTAACATAAAATCATGCAATTTTGAGTAAAAGAGATCTTAAATATCATGGTTGAAAGAAACCCACATACCTTATCTTTGGAGAATCGCTTGATGAAGATTGGAGATGGAGACTTGAAGCTTTATTGAGAGCCTTAGAATATGGATCAGTTTGAGACTTAAATTTAGGAGGTGAAATATTTTCTAAGTGTTTGGGAGTGTACTTGGGAATGTCTTGAAAGATAAGAGGGTGAAATAAGGCTAAGTATAGACATTTTCATGCATGGGAACACTTAGGCCCAAGACCCAAAATTCTTGGACAAAAATAGAAAACTGGCCTAAAAAATACACAGAAGCGCGCTCTTGGTGCATCACACCAGGGGCACAGATTATCATTGGAAATCATATTTTTGTAATTCTCAAAGTTTTCTACGGTTTCTCTTAAATAATGTTTAGAATCATTCCTCACTCAATTTGACGCCCTGAACAAGAATATGAATTCGAAATTTTGATATCATGCACAGATTTTGAGATACATGGAAATTACGATTCTAGGCACATTCGAGGCACATTTTTGGGCACTTTTTGGGATCATTTAACAAAACCCCAATACAAATTCAAGGAAACTCTAGAAAAAGTTTTGGATTTCAAGTCACTATTTAAACCTTCAAGCCTTTCTCAAGCCAATTTTAAGAAATTCAAGATCTAACGTATGTGGGTTTTAACCATTGGGTCCTTTCACCCATGGTGCCTAACCTTCCTTTTTACACAAATTGCATGTTTTCAAGTTATAATATCTATGGGTATCTCTTTTTATGAAGGTTAATTATAGCTTATGTGGGGGTTTCATAAAATGTTGATTGTTTAAGAATGTTTTTTTTGACTTACGAATCTATGATCAACTATGTGATCTGATGAAGGATTTTGATGTATCTTGCATGAAGGTATTACCCAAGTGTTGGTGGGTGGTTTTGCATGGCTTTTTGTCACATGATTTCACTATTGAATGCATGGTTCTGTACTAGCATTACTCACTTGCCAAGTGTTTGATAAATTGTCCAGTTATGGATTCTTGAGTTATTGAAGGTCTAATGCATGGTATATGAGTTGATTTATTTTGTGATGATGAAAGGAATGTATATATGAGTTTTTTTTTCATGAAAAGTATCTATAGTATTGTAAGTTGACAACACCTAGTTGAGGAGGTGTTATGTCACAACCACTATGATGGGGGTGGTATGCTTATTTATCACTTTGGGTGGGGGAGTGGTCATGCTCATCTATCAATTGAGGGTTATATTCCTCAATCACTTTGATGGAGGGTGGTCATGCTCGTCTATGAATTGAGGGGTAAATTTCTCAATCACTTCCCAAGGGGTGGTCATATCTTGGAATCTATGTACTAGTTTGCTTGGTCTATAAAGGTAGTCTATTCCTACATATCTAATATGTTCTATATAAACATGTTTTACTTCAAGAATTGATAATGCATGCCATATTGTTATTATACTTACCCATTGCTCATGTATATGTATATTTATTATGATATCTAAGTTTTGTTGCATTTCATCCTACATGGTTAGTACATTCAAACATACTAAAACATACTCTATGCCTACGTGATGTTACCATGTAGGAATAGGGCTCCACCTATTCATCCTCCTCCACGTGGCTAGTACTATCTCTTGAAGCAATCTTGGAGAGTCCTCAACTTTAGAGGATGATATCTATTGATCCTATGTTATGTGAAGACTTCTTTCTCTATTTGATGTTTATGACTATGTGGGTGAGCCTAGAGAGTGTCTTAGCACCCGCTCAAGACTAAGATTAGAGGTGTTTTTGGACAAGTTGTGTAGCTATGCTTTGAGCATTGACTTCTCTTGTCTCTTAAATGATCTTATGTGTGAAAGACTCCCTTAGCCCCATTTCCCCCTATTATTCTCTTGTTGTTGATTAATGGCTTCCGCGACCAAGGATAAGTAAGCGATATGCTAAGAGGCTTGTTTCGAGTTCCTTCGAATTCCCCATTTGTCGTGTTATGTCTAGGACCTAGGCTTGGGTTGTGAAAAACTTGGTATCAGAGCACTAGGTTGTTAATGGTTCTCGGCTTCCAACACACTACATCAATTATAGTCTTATTCAAGCTTGTGAAGTGCACCAAAACTATGAGTAATAGGCTATGAGGCATTTTAGGAAATGTTTCCGTTCTTCATGCTCTATGTCGTGCTATAGAAGTAACGTAAGGTTTCCCCTCTAACAAGGGTTGTTTGCTATTTAGATCATGCCTAACACAAAAGGAAGAAGAGCCCGCGCACCCGAGGAACAATCGGCTCTTCCCGCTGCTCACGCTTCTCGAGATGGGGACGTGGCTCACGAGGAATTCCGGGATGCTATCACCATGTTAGCCCATGTCATGATTAATCAAATCAACCAAGGGTACAAACCACTCATGCTTCTACACCAGCTTCAAGGGTGAGAGACTTTACTAGAATGAACCTATCGGAGTTCTATATGTCTAAAGTTGATGAGGACCCTCAAGAATTTATTGTTGAGATGTACAAAGTGTTGTCTATTATGGGTGTTAGGTAGGAGTAGAAGGCGAAGTTGGTGGCTTACAAACTCAAGGGGGTGGTTCAAATAAGGTTTACCCAATGGAAAGCGAAGAAGGGAAATAACAATGTGATCCTTTGGGAAGAGTTCAAGGCAGCTTTTCTTAACCAGTTCTTCCCTCTTAAGTTAACAGAGGCCAAAATGATAGCGTTTATCAATCCAAAGCAAGGATGTATGAGTGTTAGGGAGTATGCCCTCAAGTTCAATCAACTCTCCAGATATGCTCCACAATTTGTGGCCGAACCAAGGTCTAGAATGAATAAATTTGAGATAGATGTGTTCGACTTGGTTAATTAGGACTGTCGTGCCACCATGTTGATTAGTGATATAGATTTGTCCTGCCTTATGACTTATGTAGGGCAATTGGAGGGGGACAGTTGAGAAAGAGAAAGTGTCATGAGGCCAGCAAGGCCCGTTTTGAAGGTAGATTCCAAAGCCCCAAGGGTGGCCAGTTTCATCAAAGCCAAGGGTCATCAAATGTTCCTACTAGAAGTTTTGCTAATAATAACCCAAGGGTCCAAGGTGGTGGTGGTGTGGTGCCTAATACTATGTGTCCAAAATATGGTAAGGGTCATAGTGGCCCATGTTTAAAGGACACTAATGCTTGTTTTGGTAGTGGTGAAGTAGGACATAAAGTGATTGATTGTCCTCTAATCGGAACAAGGGTAGGGATGTTTGTCGACAAGGTGCAAATGTTGTTCCTAGGGGAAAAGGTGGCTAACAAGGTGATACCACAAGGTACAATCGGTTCAATGTTGTTCAAGGGAGACAAGGGATAGAGGAGGTGCCCGATGTCGTCATTGGTATGTTAAAAGTCTTTGATTTCGATATGTATGCATTTACAGACCCAGGTGCTAGTCTTTCCTTTGCTACTCCTTTTGTTGGCAAAAACGTTTCATGTTAAACTCGAAATATTGTGTGAGTGTCTACTCCCATAGGTGCATCTACTGTTGCTAGGACGGTCTATATAAATTGTCCCATTTGCATTTTTTATAAAATCATGCCTTGTGATTTTGTAGAGTTGAATATGGTGGATTTTTATGTTATTCTTCAGATGGATTGGTTGCATGCATACTATGCTTCTATTGATTGTAGAACCCATAGGGCCAAATTCCAATTCCATAAAGAACACGTTCTTGAGTGGGAGAGTCATGATGTGGTGGTCAAGGGTAGATTCATTTCTTGCCTTAACGTCCAAGGATTGATCTCTAAGGGGTGTCTATATTATCTTGTGAGGGTTAGGGATATAGAGTCCAAAAACCTTCTCATAGAGTCGATTTCGGTGGCTGATGCTTTTCTTGATGTCTTTCTTAATGAGCTTCCTAGTGTGCCCCTCGAAAGGGAAATAGACGTTGGTATAGACCTCCTTCCCGTTACTCAACCCATATGTTTTCCCTCTTATCATATGGACCCGGTAGAGTTGAAGGAGTTGAAAGAGCAATTTAAGGATTTCTTGGAAAAGGGTTTCATTAGACCTAGTCAATCACCTTAAGTGCACCGGTGTTGTTTGTGAAAAAGAATGATGGTTTTTTTAGAATGTGTATTGACTACTGGCAACTCAATAGGGTCACCATGAAGAATAAGTACCCTCTACCAAGGACTGATAATCTTTTGGACCAACATCAAGGGGCTAGTCACTTCTCTAAGATTGGACTTCGGTCCGGGTATCACCAAGTGAAAATGAGGGAGTGTCACATTCCCAAGACAACCTTCCGAACTAGGTATGTGCATTATGAATTTGTATTTATGCCTTTTAGGTTGACTAATGCACTGGCTATCTTCATGGATCTTATGAATAAGGTCTTTAAACCCTAACTTGATTTGTTTGTGGTGATTTTTATAGATGCTATCTTGATCTATTCCCATAGTGAGGAGGAGCATGTAGGTCACTTGAGGGTAGTGTTGCAAATCTTGAGGGAGGAGAAATTGTATGACAAATATGAAAAGTGAGTTTTGGTTGAAAGAGGTTGCCTTCCTAGGTTATGTGGTGTCGGGTGATGGTATTAAGGTGGATCCTAGGAAGATGAAGGTGGTTAGAAATTGGCCTAGATTTTTGACTCAATTGGACATTAGAAGTTTCTTGGGACTAGGGGTTACTACCGGAGATATGTGAATGGGTTCTCATCTATTGCTTCTCCTATGACTAAGTTAACTCAAAAGAAAGGTAAATTTTTGTGGACCGATGAGTGTGAAAAGAGTTTCCAAACTATGAAGGATAAGCTTGTTTCCGCTTCTATTTTTTCTCCACTGGAAGGGTTGAGGGGTTTATTGTGTATTGTGATGCCTCAAGAATCCGATTGGGGTGTGTTTTGGTGCAAAATGGTAAGGTAATAGGTTATGCCTCTAGATAACTTAGGGTACATGAAAAGAATTACCTATCTATGTTCTTGAATTGGCCATCGTAGTATTTGCTTTGAAACTTTGGCGTCATTACCATTATGGGGTTCATGTTGATGTATTTGCGGAACACAAGAGTCTCCAATATGTATTCACTTAAGATGACCTCAACTTGAGACAAAGAAGGTGGTTAGAGCTCCTTAAATATTATGATATGAGTGGGCACTATCACCCTGGTATGGCTAATGTTGTGGCCGATGCTTTGAGTAGGGTGTCTATGGGTAGCCTACCTTAAGTTGACGATGGTAGAAAGAAGGTGGCTAGGGAGGTCCATCGGTTGGTTAAACTTAGGGTTAGGTCGGAAGAGGTGGATAATAATGGTATAGTTGTTGTTGATGGCTCTAGATCTTTATTGATTGAGAAGGTGAAGGAAAAATAGGATCTTGATCCTGCCTTGCTTGAATTAAAGGCCTTGGTAAGAGATGGTAGAGTGGAGGTTTTCTCCCAAGGGGGAGATGATGCCCTTAGGTACCAAGGTAGGTTGTGTATGCTCGATGTTAATGTCTTGAGAAAGATGGTTTAAGATGAGGCTCATAATTCATCCTATTCTATTCACCCCGGTTCTTCAAAAATGTATAGAGATTTGAAAGTGGTGTATTGGTGGGGTGGCATGAATAACGATATTGCTAAGTTTGTGTCCGGTTGTCACAATTGCTATCAAGTAAAAGTCGAATATCAAAGGTCGGGTGGCCTAGCCTAAGATAAAGAGATTCCTACTTGGAAGTGGGAGAAAATCAACATGGATTTTGTGGTTGGGTTGCCTAAGACTAGAAAGAATTTTTATTCTATTTGGGCTGTGGTTGGTAGAATGACAAAATCGGCTCACTTCCTACCGGTTAAGACTACTTTTGGTGCCGAAGATTATGCCAAATTATACATTTATCATTTGGTTAGATTTCATGGGGTGCCTTTGTCTATCATTTTGGATTGTCGTGCTTAC
>JAPFFP010059922.1:0-27271 GCA_026153255.1 Solanum medicagineum | reverse complement strand
AATTTAGCGTCACTTGCCCTTTTCATGTCATGTTTCCTTTAAATTGAGCCAATATTGTAAAGTGTGGGGTGTTACATTAAACATGCTCAAATCATCATGTAACTCAATCCTCAATACTCAATCAATCAACTCATCCTCAACCTCATAGAGTCATCTCAATTCGTCTCAAAGATTCATCAATTCATTCAACCACATACAAGTACTCAAATATAGTTAACACAATAATCGTGTAACTTATCATGCTCGACTCAATTCAAACGGTCATTTGGACTATTTTAAACTTACTCATCATGTTATGTAAAAAAGTTTATAATGTAACATGTTTTCATGTTCAACGACTCAAGTATTCTCAATTTGTTATATTAACCTCAACTTAGCTTCATATAAACTCTTTTCACATAAAACATAAATCTCAGGATATAAATATAATTTCAAGTAGTAAAATCCTCATATAATAGCAAGAGAATAAATAAAACTTCCTCATCAACAACTTCTCTTAAATCTCTAATCAAGTAAATAAAGTGACATGTAGGGTCTTTCGATTTAACTTTAATGCATCAAGATAAATTCATCACTCATCATAAATAATATTCTCATAATAAGGTACTTAAAAGTACATGAAAATAAACTCATTTCTATAAAATATCTTATTATAAAAGATTTAGAAAATAGGAGCAACTTACAAGAATAAAATTATCGAAGCTCTACATAATAAAATACCTCCCTTCAGCTAATAAAACTCTCAAAGTATTTTTTCTTATGTTTTTCTCGTCTGCCTCTCTTTCTTGTTTTCCCGTGTGAACTTGAGCAGAATGCTCTCTGTCTATATTTTCTTTTCTTCTCTTACTCTAATATATCTATATCATCATGCTCCAACAAATGGAGCATAACAGAAACTTCCTGCTCCGTGGAGCATTTGCCCTTAGCAATAAAGAAACAAGATAATAATGGAGTATTAGACAATATTAGACATTCATGAAAATATGGATAGAGCAATAAGTGAATAAAAAAAGTAATCACCTAATCCACTAAAGAACATTCTCAGATAATTTTAAAAAATTCAACCACAATCCCCCACTCATTTTTAAAAAAATCCTCCTTACACGATTCCAATTCAAGTAGGCAAAATTTCGGTGTTGTTACAATAAAGTACTAGGGACATTTATAAAGTTAGACTTGGGATAAAATATGGATAACCATTAGTTGGAATCATGTTTGTCTTTGTTTTGGTTGAAAGTATGTGCAAGAGTTTGTCTGGGTAAATGATGTGAAGCCCCTAAACCATTGTGTTACCATAAAGTCACTAATTTAACGAAAATAATAACATACATTAAAATAAAATCATGGATGGATTTCCAAATATATATAGAGTCAAATTTACAAGTCAAGGTTGGTTTCAAATTCATAAAATAAAAACAAGACCAAAGACATCCAGTTCCCCATAGAAAATTAATAAATTAATGAAGCATACAACCAACAATAAACAAAATCCCTGTAAGTATCGGGGTCTTTTAAAATAAGTTTGAGTTGATTTAAAATATGCACACCCATTACGTAGAATTTTATTTGGCTTTTGTTTGGTTGAAAGTATGTTAAAAATTGTGTCTGAAAAGAAGATGTGAAGGGTCCTACCACTAACCCATTGTGTTACCTAAAGAATAAATAATTTTACTACATTAATAACATACATTAAACCAAACTTTTGCACATGTTTCCAAATATATATAGACTCAAATTTAAATGTGAAGGTTGGTTTCAATTTGGGGGGAAAAAATAAAAACATTCTGTTACCTTCAGCAAAACAATAAATTAACCAAACATACAACCAACAATAAACCAAATGTTTGTAGACTATGGGCGAAATATGAAAAGTTACATTAAAATATAAGAAGGTTCTTTTACCGAAACCATTGTGTTAACTTAAACTCAATAATTTTACCAAAATAAAAAACAAACATTAAACCAACTGCTGGACATGTTACAGAAACTATGTAAAGTCAAATTTACAAGTCGAGGTTGGTTTCAGAATAGCGTTGATTTTAATAAAAAAATAGTCACACAAACCATCTGTATTGACATAAGAAACAATAACATACATAAAGCTGACAAACTAATAAAGGACTACTCATCCGTAAAGCTGACAAAAGACCCCAAAAATCTTAACAAAACTATATAAAATGTCAACATTTACATAATGACTGAAAATTAGAAACATGAAAAGTGTCTAATTCTTCTTTGTAGGGACTAACTTCAAATAACCCATGTTGTCGCTAATCGAAATGTATTTCCTATCTACTCTGAGAGCCCCCAAATCGTCTAAGCACCTTCCCCATAACCTCACTTCGTTAACCGCTTCTTCCTCAATCTTTTGACTTCCATACTCCCAAAGCAGTGCATCATACCTTAATCTTAGGAGATATGGGTCTATGAAACAAAACAGAATATCGAATTGGTCTTGTCAATGGTATACAGCAAAAGCACACGTGTATAGACTGCAATAATTGTAAAACTACATAACACACAAACTCAACCAACTGCTACAAAAATAAAAAAGAAGCAAATATCAAGACCTATAACCAACATATATCACAAAAATTTAGCAAATTTAAGCAAACATTAGCAGCCAAAAATTGAAACCACCTACTGCTAACAGTGAAACTGCCATTTTCCTTGCCAAACATATAACCAAACATGTTGCCCCAAAATTATCCCTATGTCATCAAAAACAAAAAAGAACAACCAATAAATAACACAAAATATACAGCCAACAAATAACACCCGAAAATCAGGCAACAAACAACACCAAAACTCATGCAGGGAAAATACTAAAAGATACCAGGTGAAAAAAAATGGACACAATTATGCAACATGACTAAAGCAACAAACAAACTACAAAAAAAAGATAAAATAAAACTGTATTGGTGAAAAAAACCTTACTTTGAATCTTCACATTGTTGGGAATATCATCACCAATGACATAAACTAGAGGATCCCCAAGAGCCCGATCCATGGATTTCAACTTTTTCTCCTAATTGATGTCACTCTGTTTGCATAGAAACCAGAGCTAATGAAGAATAATAGATTAATTTTTGCAAGTTTCCTCATCACAAAGTTTATAGAAATAAAGTGCCTAGATCCTACTTCAAACAACGAGTCATACACAGTAATACAAAAACTTTTATATTTATCATAGCCAAAACCCAATGACACAGCTTAGGTATGTTGATGGGGATGCAAATATAATTCATCAACTGCCATGGGGTATCCACATGTATTTTAAATCCACGAATGTATTGAGCAACCTCATGGTCGGTGGTAATTACTCGATTATCTTTCATGCTTTTCAACCAACAATGTGAATTTGTTCGACCCATCGTATGAAAAAGGAGTTCATAAATGTAACTCTTGTGTTACTACTGGGTTCATACTTCATTTTTTTCTAAGATAGTACATTATAACATCGACATGCTGCGTTAAACAAAATTAGACAGATTGCAATATGAATTATCAGAATTAACTTTTATTAAAAAGGACATATTTTATATATATATATATATATATTAATTTACCGAGTCTCCCCATGGTCGTCCAATTATGACCAAGTCATAGAACCTTGGTCATAAAATCAGTCCATCAGTGCTACTCTATCAACCTCAGAGTCAAAAGGAAAATTTATCTCATTGCGCACAATAGTGAACGCACTTTGTTTCCTACGAAGAAATGACAAAGTGTTTAACTAAAATGTAAAAATAATAATAAAGTAAAAAAAATAAAAAATATTAGTACTTGGCATGTTTCTTCGACAACTTTTGCTTGATCCACAATTGAAATGAGTCAATTAAGTCTATGGCCACATCAAAATTAGTGTATTCATCAAGCGGGTGCTTCCTTTTGAATATTGCAGGGCGCTTGACTGAAGAACCATTTGTATCGCTAAGGTCAGTGTACGGAGATTGTGCATACTTTCCGGTTGCCTTTGCCCTAGCTTCTTGCGTCGGTGTAAGATATGGCATCCTATTTTCTAGAGCAACAAGCTGAGATTCCCTCAAATCTGATAATTTAAAGTCATCAAGCGTAGGCATCTTATGAATAACACCTCTTGCTTCCCCTATAAATTAAAGTAATTAATTACTAACTACCTAAAGTAAATTAGACAGTGATATAAAATTTATTAAAAATGACAGTTAGTTAGAAAGACTTTCAATCATTTGATAACATCGCATCATTGATACGTTGTTCCTTGGTGTTGGCACCATCTGGTTCAACTTGATTGTGTACATCCTCCTGTTAGTAAAATTTAACAAGACACTTGCGAAAAAGTAAAAATGCAACTAATCAATCAGGAAAAATAGCATGGTATAGACACAAAACCTCTACCCATTGACTGACAACAAAATACCCAACATAGACTGTCATTAAAGAACAATAAAAACATACTTAAAAAAGCGGAATAACAACTTTACACATATAATCCAGCCCATTAAAAGACCACCTGAACTAATAAAATTCAAATGAACACACAAAATAAATTTGCATGGCAGTTCATAGGCAAAAGAGAGATGCACTATTTGGTAGACTAATAACCACATGCTACACACAAAAAAATAAGGCTTCCAGAAAAAGGGTGGGGGGAGGGGGGAGAATCAAATATATGTTTTAAAAAAATATTAAATTTAACCAATATAATTACAAAATAATTACCATTCCCCTGTATAGTACTAAAATCACCAAGTGATTTAATAAAAGTAATAATAACCAAAAAAAAAAATAAAAAACAAACAAAATTGACCAAACTGTATGGGTTGTTGGGATTTGATTCACAGGGCCACAATTCCCACTAGCATCTTTGGAAAATTCTCTTCGTTTGCAACACAAGTTATTAGAGTCTGTGCAGGTATGACTATGTTGTTTTGATGATGACAAACGGAACCAGCAACAATATGACAAGGAATTAGATCCTGTATATCAGCACCAATGGGGTCAAGTAGAATCCAGTCAGAGTAGGATTTATATTTATGTAAATAAAATTCGGAGGGGATTTGGTGAAGGTAGCATTGTAGGAAAAGGACTTCTTTATGAAAAAGAATCGCGTGCCCTACTCAAGAAAGGAGTCCTATATGGAATATCTCTAGGGTTCAATACAAATACAATCATCAACCCTAGAAGACATAACTTTTGCAATTGAAAAACGATGAGAGCATTCAAGCAAGAGCATGAGCACTTAGCGAGAGCATTCAAGCAAGATCTAAATTTACGTTTTTCTTAGTTGTTCAAGTCCGTTTGACAATCTTCTTAGAATCTTTGTTTAGGGACAATTATTGTAAGAAGTTATTTTTCGTTGAGTGAGTTGTAATTGAGAGTGAGTTTGACTCACAATAGTTGAGTTTGTTGAGTGCGCTGTAAGTTGACATTGCTCGTTTGAAGTTAGTGAAGTTGTTAAAATCCTACTAGTGTAGGTAGTGGTTGTTTCTCCCTTGAGCAAGAAGTTTTCCACTATAAGTTGCTTGTTAACTTTACTACTTTCTTGGTGAGCGTTGGTACTGCTTATTGAACCTGGTTCACTTGCAGCTCAGGGGTACAAATCTTTTCAATTGGTATCAGAGTAGGTCTTTCGGGAACAAGGCTAACAACCTCGAAAAGATAATGGTAGCCACACCCACGGCACAAGAAGGAGCTTCTTAGTCTAGACCTCCACTGTTTAAAGGACACCACTGCGGATGGTGGAAAACTCGAATGATGAATCATATTGAGGGGGAACACCCTGATCTCTGAAATATTGTGCTTAACAGACCACCATTCCCATGAAAGATGTGTCAACCTCAGGTGCTCCAAGAGTACCCAAGGAACACATTGAGTGGAATGATGCTGACAAGATTTCCATTCAGAACAATGCCAAGGCAAAGAAGATCTTATTGTGCGGCATTGGTCCTGAGGAATACTACAAAATATCATGTTGTCAAGATGCTAAACAAATCTGGAACACACTAAAGTTGCTCACGAAGGAACCACTCAAGTGAAAAAGGCAAAGATAGATAATCTTAACCAACAATATGAGTTGTTCAGAATGTATGAAGGTGAAACCATACAGGAGATGGAAACCAGGTTCTCTGCTATTGTCAATGAGATTTATTCCTTAGGAGAAGTCATTCCTACAGGGAAGGCCATGCGGAAGTTGCTAAGTGTGTTTTCTGAATCCTGGGAAAGCAAAGTTGAAGCCATCATTGAAGCCAATGATCTTGATACCATGACCATGGATCAGCTGATGGGAACTTTGGTTACTAATGAACTAAAGAAGAGTCAAGAGAAGGAGCTAAACAATAAAAGCAAGGACAAGAACCTAGTTCTGAAAGACAATGAGAAAGAGGACTTCAAGGAAGAAAACATTGCCCTGATCACCAAGAAGTTCCAACAGGTATTGCGAAGAGGAACTGGTGGACACAAAAGGACCCCTCAACGAACAACTGAGAAAGATCTGAGGGAACAACTATGCTGCAAGTGTGGATGTCACACCCTGTACCTTCATGTTCTTATGTATCCATGTTTCAAGCCTTATTTGGGTAGGAGGGGAGTGCAGTAGGATCTTAGGAGACTTCTAGTACTTAGACGAGTTCAAAATTTCCCTATGAGTTGAGTTTTGGGTGTTAGTTTATGCAAGGGTCAACTTTAAACGAGCATAAATTTTGGCACTTAGAACTGGATAACCTATGACATATTAAATGAAAGACCTTTGAGTTAGCTTTCAAACACACTTGGTTTCACCTCATTCCGAGGTCGGATGAAGAAGTTATGACCGTTTTCGTGACACCCTCCCGTGCAGTGATATCACACGAGCACTTTGACGGGTAGTGGGGCTTTGGACGGGCCAAATAGGCTTCTTTGAGCTGGAAAAGACCATTTTTGGTCTAATGCATATTAGACGGCCAGTGGCGCGGGCTGTGTGGCTAGCCGTGGGGTGTGTGCAAGTGAAGCTTAGTAAGCATGGGAGGAGATTTTGGCCAAGTGTTGTGCCAAGACCATCCACATGGGCCGTGGCAGGTCTTACGAGCAGTGGTCCTTTGCATGGGGTCTCCTAGAAACATTTTTCTCACCAAGTGTAACTCCAAGGGCCACTACACGGACCGTGTAGCACCACACGACCCGTGGAGGCTCCCATCAAAGTGACAATGACGTTAATTTTTTTAAGTGTTCCAAATTCAATTTTTTGACCATGTCTCATCTCAGGGGCACTCCACATGACCCTTGGAGTGCCACACGACCCATGTGGCCTTCAGTGGGGCATCACTTTGCCAATTTTTCCATTCGTTCATTAATGGCGTTTTCGTGAATTTAATTTATTCTAATGACCTGTTTAGACTTGCAATACTATCTTAACCTCCCCAAAAGACCTAAACCCTATTCAAAAGGATCAGAGTCATTATTCTCAACTTGAATACACTCTCAAATTCTCTCAAGAGCCTCCATCAAACCTAATACAAATTCAAGAGCAAGTTTTGGATTCCAAGGCCCACTTCTAAGCTCCAAATCTTTCACAATCCAATTTCAAGAAACTCAAAGTCTAAGGTATGTGGGTTTGAACAATTGGGTTCTTTCACCCATGGTGCCCAACCTTCTTTTTTCCATAAATTGTATGATTCTAAGTTGATTTACTTATGGGTCTTACTTATTATGAATTTAACTATGAACTATGTTGGGGTTTCATAAAAGTATGATTGTTTAAGCATGTTTTGAGCTATCAATCTACGATCTATTTTGAGATTTGAGGAAGGGTTTCAATATATATTGTATGAGGGTATCACCAAGTATTGGTGGGTTGATTTACTTCAAGTTTCCTTGCATGATTTCACTCTTGAATTGCATGATTTTATACTAGCATTACACACATGCCAAGTGTTTAATAAAACGTCTGATTTTGGATTCTTGAACTATTAATGAACCATTGCATGACCTATGACTTGAATGACTTTATGATGATGAAAGGAAGGTGTGTGTGTGTGTGTGTATATATATATATATATATACATATGTTGTTTTCATGAAAAGTACCTATAGTGTTGCAAGTGACCATATCTAGTTGAGGGGGTTAAAGTGCCTCAATCACCATGGATGGTAGGGTGAGACAACCATCAACCAATTGAGGGGTCGGTATCTCAATCACCATGGTTGATAGGGTGAGATAACCATCATCGAATTGAAGGGTTGGTACCTCAATCACCATGGGTGCTAGGGTGAAACAACCATCAACCAATTGAGGGGTTAGTACCTCAAACACCATGGATGGCAAGGTGAGACCACCATAAACCAATTAAGGGATTGGTACCTCAGTCGCCTCTCTAAAGGGGTGGTAGGCCTTGGATATTCTATAATGATGGTCTCTTCTACACATGCACTATGTACCACATGAGTATGTTTCACTTCAAGCACCATTTTTACATGTCATATTGCTATATGCTCATTCATTGCCTAATTATGCATTTCGATTATGTTGCTTATCTCTTGTTGCATTGTATCCTACATATGTAGTATAATCAAACGTACTAATGCATACTATATGCCTACATGATGTTACCATGTAGGAACTGGAGCTCCATTTGATCATCCTCATCCTCTATGTGGGTAGTAATTTCTCTCAACGCAAGTTGGTGAGTCCTCAACTCCGAGGACATACTTCTCTTAATTTATGCTATGTATTAACTCTTTTTATGTTGGAAACTTATGGCTATGAGGGTCAGCCAGAGATTGTCTTGGCCCCCGCTCCTATCTATGTATTAGAGGTGTTGTTGGAACCTTATGATATGTTAATGCTACACTATTGGCTTGTTATGTTTCTATGGTATCAAAGATGTCCCTTAGCCCAGTATTTCCTTCTTTCTATCTATTGTTGCTGTAAAATTTCTTTCGCAACCAAGAATGTGTAATGATGTGCTAAGAGGCTTTTTTGGGGTCCCTTCGGTTCCCCATTCGCTGTGTCACGTCTAGGCCCTAGGTTCAGGTCGTGAAAGTGGAAGTCTTGAGCATTTCATCATGTTCTGTCAACTCTGAGTACTTGAGTACAAGAAGAATATCCCAGAGAAACCTAAGGAAACCAGGGCCGAACCATATATTTGCAAGGATAGTAGGATGACGAATCAGGAAGCGGATCTCTTAGTGGAAAGAGCCCTAGCGACATTAGCTAGCAACTCTGGTGAAGAATCTGATGGCGAGGTACCTGAAAACCAATCTCTCATGGCTATTGAGGAACCTGAGAAGTATGACTTCCTTTCTCTTGTTGCTATGGATGAATTTGATTATGAAAGTAGAAAGGAACAGGTGATTACAACTATTGATCTCAAGACCGACGAGGTTAACATCAAGCAGGAAAATCTGGCACTAATGGCAGGAGTAGGTTCTCATGATCAGGACAGTGCACTATTAGATACCAAGGTAAGTTTTGAACAAGCTAAAGCTAATATTCATTTGTACTCACAGAAAAAGCTTAGTACTCTGTCAAAGGTCGTGATTGAAGCCTATCTGACCGTTTGTGACTCCAAGTACCTTCTTCTGGAAGACTTGCTCAGCAGAGAATTGAGAATGTTGATCTTGAGAATGTCAATAAAAACTACAAGGGGAGATTGACCGTCTTATGTTCTCCAGAAAGGAGAAAAATATTATGAGTCTGGCCTTATCAGACCTGGAAATAAATGTTAAGAAACCAGGGGATGAGCTAGGTATCATGTCTAATAAGAATGAAGTCCTTCTAAAAGAACTGTACTAGAGCAAAGCTAAACTAGAGCACACTATCAAGTGGACCAAGTCCTCTGTTATGCTCAATGATATACAACAAGGTCAGTCTACCACCAAGTATGGGATCGAGTTCAACATCAAGGAACCCAAGGAACATGCAATGGATCATGGAGTCCTTTGCACCTTGTGTGGGATGATTGGTCATTTGAGAGATAACTGCAATAAAAACTCAAAGGCTCTTGATAACAGTATCTTCTACATCAACATGAACTATGAAAAGGGTAGGCAAAGGAGGGAACAGGACAAGGGTATCCATGTAGGAGTAATAGAAATAAGATAGGAAGAAAATATTCCTCCTAGAACAAACAAGATTTGGTCAGGTAGAAGATATCCACCTAGATTTAACTAGTTTAATGATGAAAGTAGATATTCTTCTAGAACCACCAGGGTTAAAAAGATTAAGAAGGATCTTCTTGTCCGGGCAAAAAGGAATCTTATTCACCCTTTTTACAATCAAAAGAGACCCAAGTGGATCTGGGTATCCAAATCTCATCTCTATTAATTGTGCAAGAACCAGTAGAAGGAAAATGGAAGCAATGGTACTTAGACAACACATGCTCCAAACACATGACAAGAGACAATCACAACTTCCTTCTACTGAGTGGCTTCCAAGGGGGGAGTGTAGGCTTTGGAAATAGAAAACAAGGTGAAATTAGAGGATCGGAAAGGTGGGACCATCTATGTCCCAATGCATTGACAATGTGTACTATGTGGAGGGACTGAAACATAATCTGCTGAGTGTCTCTCAAATGTGCGATAAAGGAAACAATGTACTTTTCACGGCCTCGGAATGCAAAGTGACAAATGTTGTCTCTAAGAGGCTCATACTTAGGGGGAAGAGACACAAGAATATGTACAAGGTGGACATTAATAGACCTAGTCAACCTGAGATGAAGTGCTTGAGTGCCATTATCGATGCATCGTCACTTTGGCACAAAAGGCTAGGATATTCCATCTTCTCAATAATCAACAAACTAATCTTAAAAAAGCTAGTCCTGGGACTGCCTGAAGGAAAAATCAGCAAAGATAAAGTGTGTGGAGCCTTTGGTTAAGGTAATATGTCAGGAGCAGTTTTCAACCAGTGGGACTAGTCAACACTAAAAGATCTCTGGAATTGGTTCGCATGGATCTCTGCAGCCCTATAAGAGTCCAAAGTAGAGGTGGTAATAGGCATGTCTTCGTACTTATAGATGATTACTCAAGGTTCACATGGACCTTCTTTCTAAAATCTAAGGATGAAACTTTTGATGTGTTTGCTGTGTATGCTAAAATGGTCCAAAAGAATCTAAACTTCCCTCTGATGAGCTTGAGAACAGACCATGGTACAGAATTTGAGAACTCTAGGTTCCTCACTTTTCGTGATGAAAATGGGGTGACTCACAACTTTTCATCCCATAGAACTCCCCAGCAAAATAGGGTTGTGGAAAGAAAGAATAGAATTCTAGAAGATATGGCTAGACCTATGCTGATAGCCAGTTTTCTTCCACCGAGCTTTTGGGCTGAGGCAGTGTGCATCGTCTGCTATCTCATCAACAGATGCATAATCAGACCTATCTTGAACAAAACTCCCTATGCGTTACTAAAAGGCAGAAAACCAAACATAGCCTGTCTTTGCTCTTTTGGCTATGTATGTTATGTACACAACCATGGAAAGGATGCTCTAGGAAAGTTTGATGCCAAAAGTGATGCGGGAATTTTTATTGGGTACTCCTCTCACAACAAAGCCTACAAGGTGTATAACTAAAGAACTAGATATGTTGAAGAAAGTGCACATATTATATTTGATGAGGCCAGTACAATGGCCGAGAAAGTTTTACAAGAATAGGTAAAATACCATAAGTAACTGACAGCAGGAAAGAGTCAGATGATGAGGATGACATGGAGCAGACTAGTGGATCAGGTCCCCAGCTCAAGGTAATGTGGAGAGAGAGGCACCTTCAGAGGCTGCCCCTTAACATGGAGATGGTGCATCTGGAACATCTCATCCAGTTGGAGCTATTCCCTCTAACACTACAAGCAATAATCCTGCTCCCGAGGACCCCGGACATAACTGGAAGCACAAGAGCTCACATTCCTTTGAAAACCTGTTGACTCCTCTGGACTCAGGGATATCTACCAGATCAAAGCTTATGAACATGTGTGCCTTCTCTGCATATATGTCCTTGGTTGAACTGAAAAATGCCAAAGAAGCATTGTTAGATGAAGAATGGATATCATCTATGCAGGATGAACACCTACAGTTTGAGAAGAAGGAAGGTGTGGCACCTGGTTCCTCCACCTCAACATCGAACTATTATTGGAACAAAATGCGTGTTCAGGAATAAGATGGATGAACAAGGAATGGTCACAAGAAATAAGGCTAGATTAATGGTGCAAGGGTACAATCAAGAAGAAGGAATTGACTATGATGAGACTTTTACCCTGTTGCCCGCATTAAGGCCATTCGAAAGCTCATAGCGTTTGTTGCTCACATGGAGTTTAAACTCTATCAGATGGATGTTAGAAGTACATTCCTCAATGGGTATCTGCAAAAGGAAGTGTATGTAAGGAAACCACCTGGTTTCAAATAACATGAGCATCCAGACTATGGGTACAAGCTAGACAAAGCACTATATGGACTAAAACAAGCACCCAAATCCTGATATGATCGACTTTCTAACTTTCTGTTAAGTCATGGTTACTCAAGAGGAAAGATTGACAATACACTGTTCTTGAGGAAAAAAGGTGTCCATGTGCTCATTGTCCAAGTCGATGTCGATGACATCATCTTTGGAGGAACGGAAGTAACTCTAGGGGTTGAGTTTGCAAAACTCATGGGAAGTGAGTTTGAGATGAGCATGATGGGGGAACTGAATTTCTTCTTAGGACTTCAAATACATTAGGGACAAATTGGTACATCTATTCATCAGCAGAGTACATCAAGGAGCTGATCACTAAGTTTGGGATGCAGGAGCTAAAGTCAGCGACACTCCCATGGCAACCACTACAAGGCTTGACAGAGATGATGCAGGGGTTGAAGTTGATGAAACCAAGTATAAAGGGATGATTGGGTCACTCCTGTACCTTATATCTAATAGACCTAATCGTGTTCAGTGTGGGCATGTGTGCAAGGTTCCAATCAAAGCCCAAGGAATCACATTTCAAAGCTGTCAAATGAATTCTGCACTACCTAAAGGATCCATGGACCTGGTTCTCTGGTACCATGCTGGGTCATTATATGATCTAGTAGGCTATGCAGACGCTAATTATGCTAGATACTCAGTTGACAGGAAGAGCACCTCAAGAATGGCATACTTTTTGGGACCTTGTTTGGTCTCCTGGGCTACCAAGAAAAAGAATTTTATTGCTTTATCGACTGTTGAAGCTGAATATGTTGTTGTAGCCTTTTGTTGTGCTCAGCTTCTATGGATTAAACAACAGCTTGCATATTTTGGGATCCAAGTTGACCGCATTCCTATCATGTATGATAACAAAAGCACAGTGAATATCACAAAAAGAATCCAATCCAGCACAAGCGTACTAAGCATATTGATGTGAGATATCACTGCAGGGATAATGTGGAAAAGGGGTTTATTGAAATGGTATCTTGCAGGACTGAGGACCAGGTTGCGGACATCTTCACCAAGGCTCTAAGAAGGAGGCACTTTGAGCAGAATCGCCTTCATCTGGGGCTAATCAGCACTCTTAAGTCTTCTTTTATTTTTTCTTATTAATTTGTACTCAAGCATTGTACAGATCTACTAACTTGAACAAATTTGCAAGTATCCATCTCAGAAACATGCAGCTGGACACATAAGCTGGGAACTTCTGATATTACCCTTAGTGTCCGACGCTAGAGTAAGGCATCGAGTTAGGGGGAACTAGTTGTCATATGCTAACTAAATAGGTATACCCTTGCCCCATAGCTTCCACTGTCTGAATGATTACATGTCTTGTGAAAATATGTTTGTAGTCTATACTTACACCCGTTCTCCTTATATGTTCATTTGGGGGGAAGGGTTTTTACTTTAAAAAGGCAATGATCACCATTTCTTGGGATCTCAAGAGTCGCGCCGATTGCAGTTTATCAGACCACGCCTTTTTAATCACATCCTAGCGCCTCTTCCAACTACTTGTATACCCTTTAATATTCCACCGTGTGCCCAAAAGTATTCTTTACCTTCTTTGTTTTCAAACTTGGAAAAGCAAAGCCTTTCTTTAAGAAAACAACCTTCTATAAATGGCGTCTCTTGTTGCTTACTCTGAAATTGACTCAATCGCCACTGGCCCCTATCCACCACAGGACCACTCATAAGGGGAACTCGAATCGTCACCCTCCATCCACAACCAGTCACCGCCACTGGCAACTATAAATGAATCCCCTCGCTTTTCCCCCTCACTGCCTCTGGACCTGCCCTACTATTAACCACGCCCTTCTCTATCTAAACCCTACTGTATGGATGTTGACCTGCCCATTCCTGACCTTGAACCTTCTAATCAATGTCTTATTGTCGAGCCTTTATCTTCCTCCACTAACACACCCCCAGTTCGGGTCGTGTTGACTCCTCATGGCGCCTCTTCATCTTCAATCGCACCCGTACCTATAGTGAGCGTTAGGACTCCTAGGATGATATTCCTTCCCCCAGTTCGGGTCGTGTTGACTCCTCATGGCGCCTCTTCATCTTCAATCGCACCCGTACCTATGGTGAGCGTTAGGACTCCTAGGATGATATTCCGTTGGCCCAGGTCCACCGCAGTCTCCTTCGTCATCCATCCCCTTCGCCTTCTTCTCCACGGCGCACCGCTCCTCACACTCGTGGTCCCATCACTAGGAGCAAACGACTTGTGTTTGACTCGACTGACCTTTCTTCCAGCTGCAAGAAGGCTCACTCTGGTAAGTCCTCCATCTCTCAGTATTCCCTTGTCCAACTCTCTTCCTCTCCCAAAGGGACACCTACACCTGGTTCATCCTCTGTCCCTCCTGCTCCACCCCGTGTGAAAAAACATGTGGAGAATTTTAATAAGGTAGGGAAGAAACTCTATTTTAGCTCTAAGGTTGTGCTAAGGGGAAGAGTTATCCACCGTGATGTACATACTTACCTGGTCGTCACATAGCTGTGTGATAAATTAGCCTCCCAGGGGTGGATAAACTTCTCTTTGATACTGAGACCCCTGTTTTGAGTCTGGAGTGGTGGAGTTTTATGTGAATCTAGCTGTTGTTGAAGGGGATGTGGCTACCTCGAGGGTGCATGGAGTAAATATTGTGTTTGATAAGGAGAAACTAAGGAAGATACTACAAATTTCATCGATGGGGCTGACTGAGTATGTGCGGTTGGAGGATGTTGGTTGTGTTTTGACCTCCAAGCTTACTAATGGGTGAGTTACTAATGTGCCCAGGAAGGTGTTTAAGGCAGAGATGCCGCTATATTTGAAGCTCTTGTTTAAGGTGGTGCATAAGGGAGTGTTGCCCAGGGGTGAGCGCAGGCATGAAGCAACTTATTGAGATATGGATTGCTCAGGCAATAGACCTATAGGACATTGTGGTTTGGCTTTCTCTAGTTCTGCATCATATGGCGCGCATTGTTGATCTTGCAGAGGGTCCTCATCAACTCGTCTATGGTGATCTTCTGACCCACGTCTTCAGGGCATTTCAGGTTCTACTTGGGGCAGGGAAGGCTTTGACCAATAAAGACATGATTGATTTTCACACTGTCATTGAGTGCAAAGGTGCTCCTTCTACTGTCATTGCTGCTGCACCTGCTCCACCGAAGTCCATTGACACAGTCACTCAGATCATGAGGGAACTTCGAGAAGCTCAACTTGAGCAGGCTCGTCTTCAAGCCCAGGTTAGTGATCTTTAGATCAGCTTGGAGACTCTCAGGCAGAAGTGGTTTGCCTTAAGGACCGGCTCCTCCAGCAGTAGGTGGATCACAATTAGCGGGTGGACTCCCTCCTTGTGTTGCTGTGCGCTAGCCCCTCATTCCCTCACCCTTAGTACTCATAGTCTTTTGCTATCCTTTCTCTTCATTCGCACTACAAACAATTTCTTTTGGTTTGTATTTTTGTTTTGTGGATGCTTGTGTGGGCATTGGTGCTTGCATGTTATTTTTAGTGTGGATATCATTTTCTGTTTTGTCTTGCTGCATTACTCTGTGCTATGTGGATGGATAATATCCTCAGTTCTAATGTGTTATGTCCGATGTTGTTCCTGTTTTTTGCTCTCTATCCTAATATTCTTTTTGTTTGGTTTATGTTAGCGCTTGTTGTCTTTTTGAGATGTTAAAAGGGAGAAGTTGTTTTGTAGGAACTCATATATGCACACAAGTTTTCCATCGGGAAAAGGGGAAATTTGTTAGAATCTATGCAGGTATGACTATGTTGTTTTGATGATGACAAATGGGACCAGGAACAATATGACAAGAAAGCAGGTCCTGTAAATCAGCATTAGTGGAGTCAAGCAGAATCCTAGTCAGAGTAGGATTGCTATTTATGGAAACAAAATCAGGAGGGGATTAGGCGAAGGTAGCAGCGTAGGAAAAGGACTCCTTTATGAAAAAGAATCGCGTGCCCTACTCAAGAAAGGAGTCCTATATAGAATATCTCAGGGTTCAATATAAATACAATCATCAACCCTAAAGGGATAGCTTTTGCAATTGAAAAGAGAGCATTCAACCAAGAGCACAGGCACTTGGCATGAGCATTCAAGAAAGATCTAAAGTTAGGTTCTCTAGATTTTTCAAGTATGTTTGATAGTCTTCTTAGAATCTTTATTTAGGGACAAATATTTTTAGAAGTTATTTTTCGTTGAGTGAGTTGTAATTGAGAGTGGGTTTGACTCTCAATAGTTGAGTTTGTTGACTGAGTTGTAAGTTGACATTGCTCATTAGAAGTTAATGAAGTTGTTGAAATACTACTAGTGTAGGTAGTGTTTGTTTTTCCCTTGAGTAAGGAGTTTTTTCACTATAAGTTGCTTGTTAACTTTACTGCTTTCTTTGTGCATGTTGGTACTGCTTATTGAACCTAGTTCACTAGCAGCTTAGGGGTAAAAATCCTTTCACAAGACTAGTATAAAAAACAAGAACTAACCAATGAAGTATCTTTTTTTTAGTAACAACAGAAAAATCACTCCAAAGAAAAATACGCAATTCTATAAAAAAATATATAAAAAAAGTATAAACATAGTTGAGTAGTAGTTGACTGATACCTTTGTTATTCCTAAATTGTCACTTTTTGGATCACCATTTGGTGGAATCCTTGTCTCTGGCATAAATTTTTGAAATGACTCTTCAATGAAAATCTTTATTGCACTAAACTGATCATCAACCTTAGCCTTTAAGGCTGATAATTGGTGACGAACCTCTAAACAATTCATAGATAAAATGGAAAATCATATTATACATAGTGAATAAGCAATATATTAAATACATACCAAAGAAATCACTTTCTCAAGCTTCTAAATAACTTCAAACTTGTTGGCTTCAAACTTGGGGGAGGGGGATGCTCATTGTTCGTGGAAACTCTGATGGCGCAACGCCCAGCCAGCTCTTCTGCCCGAATAACGGACAGCTCATCGGGGGTAAATGACATGTTCTTAAACTTGTACTAATAAACAAAAAAAAATCAGTTGGTTCAAAATTAGAAAAAAAAATCTAAAGTTTTAAAAAAACATGTTACCTGGTTCCCTAATTCACGAAACATCTCTTTTTTGAAGTGTTAAAAATATATCTTCCTCTTAGAAATTTTTCAGTTGAACATACGCGGCGTCCAATTAAATTCACGAATAGCAACCGACCTATCAACTTGGTTGCAAATTCATAAAATCAAATTTGAAGAGAAAAAGGGTCCGCAACCATCTGTTTAGTTATACAGTCCCTCAGATCAAAGAATGAAAAGTAACCCCATGAATAGTCAACATACTTTCGCAATTCCACCAATAAAAAAGGTCTTGGGGAACATATGTATTATGGAGTGGGGATGACAGTATAAATGTACTGATGCAATATATGATGAACATATGAAAGATATCGTCTGGCTCAATTATTGATTCGTCTTTAAACACTTTTATAAAATCATCCTTTCGAACGCCTCTATTATTGTTGTTGGGAAAATACTTCTTCATGAGTTTGGAGGGGCCAACAGCTTCATGCACAAAATCATCCAAAGTCCCACATTTGAAACTAGTCACCGCCTTAAATTCAGCAATGCCAAAATGAAGGACAGACCCATTCAACTTAAATATGAAGATCTCTTTTTGATCACTAGCTACCTCCTTGAGCACCAAATGACGTATGAGCTGGGATTGCACTCGCATAAGAGGTAAATCAAGAACATATCCAAAAGGGGACTGCTTGAACATATCAAGCAAGTCCAATTTTTTCAAACGTTTAAATATCTCATCTATGGCCTTAACATTTATGTTTGAAAGCCATCTAGAATTTTTCGATTTCTCTGAAACACCAAAAAGCAAACAGCAAACCACAGATATGAGGGCCTTAACACATACAATATTGCTTCAATAATATGGTAAAAACGAGGATTTATATCACTTTGAAGAAAAAAATTAAAAACTGGGTATTTACAGACATAAAAAAGAATAACCCCAAACAATATCATATTTTTCAACTTGCAGAGGAAATAAAAAGGGAAACAAAGAAATACACAATCTACAAACAAATTAGTGCACATATTTTATACCAAAGATAATACTATAAAAAACCAAAATCAAACAAAGAAATACACCATCTGCACACCAACAACTAAACATATTATAGGCCAAAACACTTCCTAAAAAAGTACCCAAAAAATAATGTTAAGCAACAAGTTCATTAATTGCAACACCAACTTACTAACATTGATCAAATAAGAGAAACTATAAACAACTAAACTCAAAACCAAAATAACAAGGATTATGCCAGCTATAGCACCATACATTACCAGTTGTAGAGTTGATAGAATTTTTGGGCTTCTTTTAAACACCAAAAAATAAATAGCAAAACCATAGATAAGAGGGCATTAACACAGATGATAATACTTCAGTAGTATTGTAAAAACAAGGACTTATATCACTTTGAAGAAAAAAAATAAAAAAGGGCATTCATAGACATAAAAATGAATAACTAACCCCAAACAATATCATATTTTTTAACTTGCAGAGTTAATAGAAAGGGAAACAAAGAAATACACAATCACAAACAAACTACTAAACATATTTTATACCAAAGATAATACTAAAAAAATATCAAAACCAAATAAAGAAATACACCATCTACACACCAACAACTGAACATATTATAAGCCAAAACAATTCCTAAAAGAATATCAAAAAATAATGTTAAGCAACAATTTCACAAATACAACATCAATTTATTAACATTGATCAAACAAAAAAATTATAAACAACTAAACTCAAAACCAAAATAACAAGGATTATGTCAGTTATAACACCATACATTACCACTTGTAGAGTTGATAGAAGGGGAAACAAATATATAAACCATCTAAACACAACCTATAGAGCATATTTTAAACGAAAAAAAAGATACCAAGAAAATACCACTAACAAAAAAGATTAAGCAACAATATCACCAACTTTGAAAATGGATGAATTATCATATTTTAGAATACAAAGCATAGTGACCACCAAAAAGGATCGTAGCCATTTAACTTTGAAGGTTAAATGCATGTCATTCAAAGACAATGATTAGGAGTTAACCAACAGTATCACTATACAACAACTAACTTCACCATGAAAAACTTAATACCATCAGATAACCCAAAAGAAAAAAAAAACCACCACCTTCAAACCCCAATAACCATTGCTTTAAATGACCTTTATAGACAATAATTATTACTTTCAAAATTGAAGAGCATGGAAATGAACCAAAATTTTGGTAACAAGTAAAATAACTACCTAAAAAGCCAACTTCCTGACATAGTTTAACCCAAATAAAAATCAAAAAATAAAGTTATATTGCCTATTCAACCAATTATATTACCAATTATAAATACAAAAAACTGAGATAAGATTAACATAAAATTGAAACAAGCAAACCTATATATCAACATTCAAAATGACATATAACATCTAGAAATTGTCGAACATCACCAGCCTATCCATAAATTCAAACACTCAAAACCAACATAAACATTGAATATTAAAAAAAATATTGTGTGTCAATATAAAAGAGAGAGAATTTTTTTTAAAAAAAAATGGAAAAAGGATAGTTACATACTTTTAAGCTTTTATTCGCATTTTTCTTCCTGACCTTCTTAGGCTTCACGCCTTCACCATTGTCAACTTTGGAAGATGCAACATCCTAAGACTACGAAAAAGCATGACAATTTGTAGTGATTTTTAAAAATAAATCTAAATTTATGTATCAAAATATAACTTTTGAAACACCCCAAAAATATGCTTTGGAAATGCAAATCATAATTTTCATATATCTCAAAATTCGTGCGTGATATCGAAAATTCGACTTCATATTCTCGATCAGGGGGCAAAATTGAGCGGGAAATGGGTATAATCCAGATTTTAGAGAACCTATAGCAAAAAATAATTTTTGCAAAAATGCAATTTTCAGTGGCCATCCGCGCACTAGTGGAGACGCGCGAGGGGCGCGGATCAGTGTTGAAGGACCCTTCGCTATGGGTTCGCGTCGCGCCAGTGACGGGGACCAGTACAGTTTTTCCCCTGTTTTTCTCTTTCGGCCCAAGGGCATTGGGGTCATAGCCGCATCCACTTATGCGTGAAAGCACCTATACTTAGTCATTTTTCAACTTTATATCACTCAAGACCCTCTCGAAAACCCCTCCTAGACTTAACCAAATATTTCATTCAAATTTCAAGGATTTCAAGCATAACTTTGGAACTCAAGGATTCTCTTCAAGCTCCAAGTTCTCTTCAAGTCTACATGAAGAAAACCCAAGTTTAAGGTATGTGGGTTTCATCCATTGTGTCCTTTCACCCATGGAGCCTAATCTTCTTTTTTATGAAAATTGCATGATTTCAAACTATTTTGTCTATGGGTATCTTTATTATGAAATATGAGCATGATTTATGTTGAGGTTTTACTAAGTGTTGTTGATTATGCATGAATATCTATTTTAAAATTGTACTATGAGTTAATCTTGTCTATTGATACTATGCATAATTTGAACTATGTAAGCTATGAATAGTGATAAACTTTTGAGATAGATTTCATGATATTCCATTTGGGGTTTTACTACAATGTTAGTGGGTTGATTCAAATTATTTTATTCACTCTATTTCACTCTTGAATTGATGATTTTGAACTAACATCATGAACCCACCATGTGTTTGATAAAATGCCTTTTCAAGGATTCTTAAAGTTATTGATGATCCATTGCATGATTTATGAGTCAAATGACTTCATGATGATTTTAGGCATTCAAAATGTATTGAATTCATGAACATGTCGATGATGTTGTAAATGTCAAATTAAGCCATTTTTTCAAAGATTTTACCTCTTGTGAGCCTTTGATGTTAATGCAAGGTTAATGTATGATTATAATCTACTCTCATGTTATTATGTTTGCCTTGCCTTGGTAAGTAGGCCATACCTTGTCAAGGGGGTGTCATGCCTCGATCACCTTGTCGAGGGGGTGTCATACCTCTGTCACCTTGTTGAGGGGGTGTCATGCCTTGGACACCTTGTTGAGGGGGTGTCATGCCTCGGTCACTTTGTCGAGGGGGTGTCAGGCCTTGGTCACCTTGTCGAAGGGGTGTCATGCTTCGGTCACCTTGTTGAGGGGGTGCCATGCCTCGGTCACCTTGTCGAGAAGGTGTTATGCCTTGGATTCTAAGTGGAAGCTCGCTCAGTCTACATCGGTTAAGGTCTCTTCCCATGCATGTGTTATGTACTATACAATTTATATGATTTATAAGCATGTTTTACTTCAAGATTTAATCATACATATCATATTGGGATTATCCTTATCTATTGCTTACGATTATGTATTTTGACTATATTGGCTTATGTCTTGTTGCATTGCATCCCACATACTTGGTACATTCAAACATACTAATGCATACTCTATGCCTACATGATATTACCATGTAGGGACTGGATCACCTCTTTATCATCCTCCACATCGCTAGTTCGGTACTTTGGAGTTAAGCTTTGGTGAGTCCTCAAGTCCGAGGACACTATCTTTACTACTCTTGCTCTGTTGAGACTTATTCATGCTGAACACTTGTTATTATGAGGGTGAGCCCGGAGAGTGTCTTTGCCTCCGCTCCAATCTATGTTAGAGGTGTTGTTGTCATATGAACTTGATTCTTTTAAGCTTTTATGATAATCAAAGACTTTCCTTAGCCTCATTTTCCTTACTTATATCTTTTGTTGTTATTTTGCTTCCGCGACAAGGATGTGTGATTGATATGCTAAGAGTTTTGCTTGGGGTTCCTTCGGGTTTCCCATTCGCTGTGTCATGTCTAGGCCTTTGGCTTGGGTTGTGAAAAATTTGGTATCGAAGCACTAGGTTGCTAATGGTCCTCAGAATCCAACACAATGCGTTGATTAGAGTCTTATTAACGGTTATGAAGCGCGCCACAACTATGAATGGGAGGTTTTGAGGTGTTTTAGGAAATTTTTCTCTTATTGATGGTCTACATTATGCTTTAGATTAAGATAAGGCTTTTTCCCCCTAATGAATGCTCTTTGCTTTTCTAGATCATGCCTTTACAAAGAGGAAGACCAAGGAGGGGTCGTGCCCCCATTGGGCAACCGGCTTATCCTGCTCCCCAAGCCCCTCAAGGAGAAGAGGCTTCTCAAGTCGAGTTTTGGCATGCTATCACAAATTTTGTCCCATGCTATGACCAACCAAATCAATCAAGGGGCCCAAGCTCCTCATGCTCACACTTTAGTTTCTAGGGTGAGGGATTTCACAAGAATGAACCCAACGGAATTCCATTGGTCCAAGATGGACGAAGATCCTCAAAAGTTCATAGATGAAGTGTACAAGGTGCTATCCATCATGGGGGTTAATTCAGCGGAAAAGGCAGAGTTAGCGGCCTACCAATTCAAAGGGGTGACTCAAATTTGGTTTGTGCAATGGAAGATGGAGAGGGGAAATCATGATGTTATTCCTTGAGAGGAGTGCAAAGCCGCCTTCCTCAACTGATTCTTCCCTATTGAGTTGAGAAAGGCTAAAATGATAGAGTTCATGTATCTTAGGTAAGGTTCCATCAGTGTAAGGGAGTACACCCTCAAGTTCAACAAGCTCTCCAAGTATAATCCTCAATTGGTCGCCAAACCTAGATCAAGGATGAATAAGTTTGTGTCGAAGGTGTCCGACTTGCTAAATGAAGAATGTCCTATCGCGATGCTTGTAAGTGATATAGACTTGTCTCAGCTCATTACATATGCCGAACATCTTGAGGGGGAAAAGATTAGAAAGAGGGAAGTGAGGAGTCCAAGAGGGCTCGATTTGATGGTGGCTTCGAAGGTCAAGAGACCTCCAATGCTCCATATAAGAGGTTGGCTATTGATGGGGTGTCTAACACAAGATGTCAAGATGGCAATGGTCGGAGAACTAACCCCAAGTGTCAAAGGTGTAGGAGGAACCATGGTGGTCCATGCTTGAGGAAAACCAATGCTTGTTATGGTTGTGATGAAGAGGGTCACAAGCTAGTCAATTCTCCAAATGCTCGAAAAAGAGGTAAAGGTGGTCATGTTGATCAAAGGGATCAGGAAGGCCAACAAGGGAGTGCCCCACAACATAATCGATTTTATGCTCTTCAAGGGAGGCAAGGGGTGGATAAGGTGTCCGATGTTGTTGTCGGTATGTTAAATGTTTTCTATTTTGATGTGCATGCTTTAATAAGTCTGGGTGCCACTATTTCTTTCATTATTCCTTTTTTTACTAATAAGCTTCATGTGTTCCCAAATTGCTATGTGATCCTTCTAGGTGTCTACCCCATTGGTGAACCTATTGTTGCTAGAAAAAGCCTATAGGGGTTGTCCCATGTCCTTATTGCATAAAGTCTTGTCTAGTGATTTTGTTGAACTTGCCATGGTGGATTTTGAGATTATTCTTGGGGGTGGATTGGTTACATGCATATCATGCTTCCATTGATTATAGGACTCGTAAGGTAGATTCCAATTCCCTAATGAGTCTGTACTTGAGTGAGAAAGTTGTAAAGTAGTAGTTAAGGGTAGATTAATTTCTTGTCTTAAGGCCCAAATTGATCTTTAAGGGTTGCATTTACCATCTCAAAAAGGTTAGGGATGTTGGGTCTAAAATTATTCCTATTGAGTCGGTTCTGGTGGTCAATGAGTTCTTGATGTCCTTCCCGATAATTTGAATTTGTGGTAATGTCTTTTGCTGGACTGATGCCCCCGGCAATATTATTGATCTCATAATAGGATCTCTAACACTACATTGATATGATTGTGGTATTTTCTAGTGATGATGTATTGATTTATTTTTGGAGTGAAGAAGAGCTTGTGAATTATTTGAGGGCGGTGTTGCAATTTTTGAAGGATGAGAAGTTGTTTGCTAGGTATGAAAAATGTGAATTTTCGGGGAATAGAGAGGTGTTTAGAGAAGTACACCGGATGGCTAGGTTGGGATGAGGTTGGACGAAGTGCAAAATGGGTAGTGGTTAAGGATAGTGCTGGATCTTCTTTAGTTGAGGAAGTCGAGTTGAAACAAGACCTTGAACCTGTATTGTTAGAAATGAAGGCTTTGGTGAAGGTTGGTAAGAGGAGGTTTTCTCCCAAGGGAGAGATGGGGTCCTTAGGTACCAAGGTAAGCTATGTGTGCTTGATGTTGATGATTGGGTTACTTGAGAGTCTCACCCATGAATGGTGTGGTCCGTTTTTCTAAGAAAGGTAAATTAAACATAAGGTTTGTGGATCCTTGTAGACTTTTGAGAAGGATTGGTAAGGTTTCCTATGAGATGGAGTTTTCTATGGATATGAACATGGTTCATCTAATCTTTCATATGTGGGTGTGGAGGAAGTGTGTGGGTGACCTAAGTGTTATAGTTCCCTTAGAAGTTGTGGGTGTTGTGGAAGGAAATTTGACGAATGAGGAGGTCCAGGTGGAGATGTCAGACAGACATGTGGGAAGGTTAAGGGACAAGAATGTAGCATCCGTCGAGGTTCTTTGGAGGAATCAACAGGTTGAAAGTGCCACATAGGGAACTGGAGCGGACATGAAGAAGAAACATACGTACTTCTTTCATTCTATTCAAGCTTAAGATAGAAACCTAAGTCCTTTCTATGATTTATCTCTTAAGTTTCATCCCTAATGTCATCTTGCATGCATTCATGTTCATGATAACAAGTTTGTGGTATTTTTGACACACAAGTTGAGACTTTTTGAAAATGATGTTTAAATGCATTTGTTACATTCATGTCTGTGACATCCCGTAACTCCATGCTCTTATGTAACCATGTTTCAAGTCTCATTTGGTCAGGTAGGGAGTGTGTTAGGGTCGTGGGAGACTTCTAGTACTTAGACAAGTTCAAGACTTCCTACAAGTTGAGTCTTAGGTGTCGGTTCATGCAAGGATCAACTTTAAACGAGCATAACTTTTAGCACACTTGGACTTAGATGGCCCACAACATGTCAAATGAAATCACTTTGAGTTGGATTTCCAACACACTTTGTTTCACCTCATTCTAAGGTCGTATGAAGGCGTTATGACCGCTTTCGTAAGACCCTCCCATGCAGTGATGTCACACGAGCACTTAGATGAGCAGTGGGCCTTTGGACGGTCCGTCTGGGTTGCCTTGAGCTGGGAAAGACCATTTTTGGTCTAAGGCAAGTGACATGACAAAGGGAAAATGTCGTGTGGCTTGCCACTAACCGTGTGGATGGTTGTGGGGTGTGTCCAAGGGAAGCTTAGTGAGCATAGGAGGAATTTTTACATAGTATGGTCCCACGAGCACCTTGACTAGTCATGGAAGGTTAGATGGCTCGTCAACGTGGGTGTGGGGTGGCCTGGAAAATTTTTTTCTCTAAGTGTGGTTCAACGGACCGCTACACGAACCGTCTAACATTACAAGGCCCGTGAAGTGGCCCCTCAAAGTGACGTTGACATAACTTTTTCCCAAGTGTTCCAATTCTAATTATTTGTCTAAGTACTGTCTCACGGGCATGCCACACAACCCGCGGAGTGCCACACAACTAGTGAAATCTTCAGTGAGGCAATACTTTGCCAATTTTTCCTCCGTTTTCAATATTGGTGTTTCTGTAAATTTTATTTATTCTAATGACCTTTTTGGACTTCTAATGCTATCCTAACCTCCCGAAAAAACCTAAACCCTATTCCAAAGGGTCAAACTAATTACGGTCATCTTTAATATACTTTCAATTTCTCTCAAGAGCCTCTATCAAAACCCCAATACAAATTCACAAGAACAAGTTTTGGATTCCAAGATCCACTTCCAAGCTCTAAGTCTTTCACAACCTAATTTCAAGAAACTCAAATTCTAAGGTATGTGGGTTTCAATGATTGGGTTATTTCACCCATGTTGTCCAACCTTATTTTTTCCATAAATTTCATGTTGCTAAGTTGATTTACTTATGGGTCCTACTTACTATGAACTTGACTATGAACTATGTTGTGGTTTCATCAAAGTGTAATTGTTTAAGCATGTTTTGAGCTATGAACCTAAGATCTATTTTAAGATTTGATAAAGGGTTTCAATGTATATTGCATGAGGGTACTACCAAGTGTTGGTTGGTGGTTTTACATTGAATTTACTTGCATGATTTCACTCTTGAATTGCATGGTTTTACATTAGCATTGCACACCCACCAAGTGTTTGATAAAATGTCCGATTAATGTATCTTGAGTTGTTGAAGTCCTAATGCTTGGCATATGAGTTAATTGACTTTATGATGATGAAATGATGGTATATATATGTGTGTTTTCTTCTTGAAAGTTATCTATAGTGTTGCAAGTTGACCACAACTTATTGAGGCGGTGTTTGCCTCAAACACTATGATGGAGGGTGTGATGTCCATCAACCATATTGAGGGGTTGATACCTTGTCCACTATGATAGAGAGTGTGATGTCCATTAACCATGTTGAGGGTTGATACCGTGAACACTATGATGGAGGGTGTGATGTCCATTAACCATGTTGAGTAGTTAATACCTTGACCACTATGATGGAGGGTGTGATGTCCATCAACCAGTTAAGGGGTTGATACCTTCACTACTATGATGGAGTGTATGATGTCCATCAACTTATTGAGGAGTTGATACCTCAATCACCGTGGATGGTAGGGTGTGACAGTCCATCGTAATATTGGTCTATTCTTACATATGTAACATGTTCTAAATGAGCATATTTTATTTCAAGCATCGTTCATGTCACGACCCGACCCCGGGGCCGTGACTAGTGCCGATTAGGCACTATTACAGATACGAAAACATAGATTACTACTAATAATTTACAGAAAATTCGGCAGAGTTTCCTTTGTTTTACTGACTAACCCACCTGCAAGGAAACTCAGCCAACCAGAACAG
>JAPFFP010059894.1:0-27276 GCA_026153255.1 Solanum medicagineum | reverse complement strand
GGCGAGACCGTGTTATGTCATGTTTAAGATTTTATTAGGCGGTAGGACCGCAGCGGAGACCTTGTCGGCTCGCTTATATTATGTATATGTGTTTTCTGTCTGTTTTGGGATTCTATTGCAGGTGAGGTTAGTCGGTAAAACAGAGGAAACTCTGCTAAAATTTCGATAGATTTCCTGACTAACCAAGTTGGGCTTTCGGGTTAGTGGTTGTCTGAGTAATCTATCGGCACTAGTCATGGCCCCTGGGTTGGGTCGTGACAGTTTTGATGGACTAGTCTGCCATAAGAACCCTCATTGTTGCTAGAGAAGGGGCACCCAAACTAAGTTGTTTGAAAATGGCTAATGGCATTAAATTGATACTGCAAGATCGCACAAAGCCCTGGAATATTGACAAACTCCAATCGTGCATGGAATCATAAGAGCATCCGAATCTTCTTGCTTCATTACAAAATTATTTGACATTATTGCATTGCAATTGTATGAGACTTTAATGGTTTCACACTCAGGATTTCACTTTTTTGTCAGAAGATCCTTCATAAAATTTGCGTATCCGAAAATACCCAAAAGAGCTTCCATCAATGGAATATTGATTAAAGGAGAATTAAACATCGGCAAAAACCTTTGGAACTTCTTTTCATTATTCTTCTTCTTCAACCTTTGAGGAAATGGTAAGCCAATTTTCACTTGAGGTTCTTTCATTTTTGGTAAATATGGATAAATTTTTGGAGTGTGCATTTTTACCTTTGCTCGGCTCTCCCCTACTTTTTATGTTTCAATCACACTTGAGATTGCCAAGAGAATTATTTTCCTCATTAACTATTACATCATCACCAACTTTCGGCTCCTCATTCCCCTAAAATATATAGGCCTAGTTGCCTTTGCTTGTCTCAAATTTTGGAGTGAGTACATTCCCCAAAATCACTTTGCCGCTTCTTCTAGTGATGGTCATACATTGTTGATTGTGATTGTTTGGGTTATAGTGTGACTTGGCAAACCACCTATTGGCAGTCAAATGAGATGTAACTATCTGGTTTAATGAGGAAAAGTCAAACTTCATCTACTTAAGAACCTTATTCGAGCCTTCCACCTTGTTGAGGATCCTAGCAACCATATCCTTGGTAGAAAAATTCTCTGGATTTGTAGGGGGTTCTTTTGTCCTCACTCTATCAAGAGTAGGAATATAGCGTTCCCTATCTACTTCATGTTCTCTCCACCCCGTCAAATAGAGAACCCACTGCTTGATTCCCAAAATAATGCACTTCTTCATTATATGCAGTTTCAAAAGGAACATCATCAAAGAATACACCACCACTACATCCAATAGCAATCACATTCTTGCGGTTTCCTTCTATAACATGCTTAGTTAACAACTCCAACTGTGTCGTTATTTTTTTTCTATGTTCTTATCCATTTCTTGGTATTTTGCTAAATTGCTCTTTAGACACCACCCTAGGCAAGGAAGAGATAAAATCATCTCGAGTGTACCAAGACGCATTAATCTTCGTCAGATAATGAAGAAGCGCTAAAGTTGTGGCAAATGTTTGTTTCATAATACCATAGTACACAAGTTGATTTGCTATCTTCCTGTTCACTACATCAAGGATACAATAGAAATGTTAGAATAAGAGATGTTTCGGTTCTGCATGGTTGAGACATTGTAAGAATAACTTTTGGAATCGTAACCATGTTTCATGAAGGGGTTCCCCATCTATTTGCTTGAAATTCTCAATGGTCTTTCTTAACTTCACCATGTCTGAAGGAGAGAAAAATATCTCATAGAAGGCCTCGGTCAACTCCTCTTTAAAAAGTAATGGAGGCCCTCAGTAACTTAGCTAACCATCGTTTTTGCTTTCTTAGACAATGAAAAGGGAAACAACCTCAATAGGATTGCTTCTTGAGTGACACCCTTGAAGGTGAATGAAGAACACACATCCCGAAAGATACAAATGTGTTAGTGAGGATCCTCATTTGCCAAACCACAAAACAAACCTTTAAGCTGCCACAAATGGAGCATGGTGCTAGTCTTATAAAACACCACATTACCAACAAGAACAAACAACGTAATAGCACCAATATCCCAAGTTGTTCCCAATCGACATCATTAAGATTCTCAGTATAATCACTACTGATATTCCCTTGAGTTATCATTTCTTCCACTAAAAATTAAAAGCAACACAAGAGAAAAAGAAAAGCCCATAAATATTCTCAACTACAAACAATTAGCTCAATAAAACACTTCTAAACAAGAAAGTTAACACCATTCTCTGGCAACGATGCTATTTTAATTTCCTTCAATCATACCCTAGAACGAATATAGGATATTGGGTTCGTCATCAGAATATTTACCCAGCTAGGAGACGAGGTCGTATCCAGAGGGACCAGTTCATTGTTCACAATTTGGAATATAGAATTGTGCTAATGATTCATAGACCTTATAAAAATTATTATGCATTAATTTAATTAGGTTTGATAAAAATGTGATTGGCTAAATTGATTTTAACACAAATAGAGAAAGGACATGTAGGGGTTTTTACACTTAGGTCAAAAAGCATGTATTTGAGTCTTATACTTTGAATGAATTAATTAATTAGACATAAGCAAGATTGATTCCTTGTAACTATGATTTCCAATCGGACAAGAGTAGCATTCCATAAGTACGCAGTAAGGTCTCACATGCCAAATCACATTAGGACTCATTGGGGCCTATGACATTGATTAGTAAACCCTCTAAAATCTTAGTTAATTGAACCCTAACTAGGCATTCAACCAAACTCACAACACTCAAACTACCACATTTATTACCCACTTCAATTATTCAAAGATAATTGTAATATTCAAAGATCTAGACATCAACCTTGAGTTTGCAACCTTAAAACATCTATTAAACATGGTAATAAACATGATCTTACACTAGTTAATACAAATGCATTCAAATTAATGAAGAGACAATCATTATTTCAAAATTCCAAGTTATTGGTCATGGCCAAATTCGGATCACAACTAAAGAAAGATAAAGTAAAGCGGAAACAACTCATATAACATATTAATCTCCTAATGGAGTCATCAGTCCAAAAGCATCTAAATTAGTATGATAGCATATATACAACTATCTCAAGAGAAATAGAAAATTATCTCATAATGTATGATGCAAGTCTGAAAGAAAGCAATAAAGAAAATCCCAAAGATCCACGACGACCCAATGTCTGAAGCTCACTAGTAAAGATTTGGATGGAATAGCTCATACAGAGTGATAAATAACCAAGTGTTTGTGTCTGTGCTTGATCTACAGGGAGGAATGAAGTAGGTGTGAGTCACTAAAATGTACCTCATAGGTTCAATTGACTAGGTAAGAGAAAGTGAAACATAGTATGCAATACCGCAGAATCCTATCCGTGCATCCAAAAAGGTTAATGCATAGTTAAATGTATATAAAATAATGAGCTAAGGTAATCTTAATAACACATGGTACCATACATCAATAAATCAAAATGTGATGCACAACTCATCAATCCATATGTCAAGTGTTTCACAACCTTCCCACCTACCCGTGGTTAATGTAATATCTGAATGGCTCATCCTTGCCACTTTATCACAATGTCATGTCCTTGACACCTACCCGTGGACAAGGGAATATAAGATATGAATCCCACCCTTGCCTCCTAATTAGGTCAAGGGGGTAGTACCACACTTTGGAGCATAATCCCCTTGCCTCCTACATATGTCAAGGGATGTCCCAAGCAATATACAACAGGTGTAAATCAATGATGCAATCCAGAAATGTATGTAACATATAGAATGGCATTAAAACAGGAATACCGATACATGAATCTCATATAATATATACACATAAAGAATTATATCAAGAGTTTCAGGTAATGCAAAAACTATCTTCATGTCTTAGATCATCATAACTATAGCAATAGTAAAGAATATTAACAACACCAGACCATACTCGTCCAAATTATGTCAGAATATCAGTAATACTAGACCTTATTCGTCCCAATTATATAAGAATATAAAGCACACCATACCTTACTCATCCCAATTATACCTTTCACAGCCATCAATTACCACATAAATAACCTAAATATCTCATAAGTCTAATATTATAATATTTTATCTCAAAAGTTCATCATAATCCAAAAGATTTCTTCTTAATTCATCAGTGGATTCAAAATTTACATCACAATTTGGCTCAATCGGAATAAGAATACCATAGATATCCCATTATATCAACATATTTACTCATGAACCAATATAGATCTCACAACTATTAGATAAATATGATCAATAACGCAATTCCAATCCAAAAAGTTTAGTCGAGCCTACCTCATGCCGAAGCCAGACTCGAAAAAGCTTTCAATCAACTCAACCCACAAAAACATCCTCAAATTGATCCACCACTATCAACAACAGATACTACATATCAAGAGGAGCATTTTGATATCCATATTGCCATATATTAGGCTTAGGGGGAAAATGATCAATTTTAGGGCTAAAATCTGATGTTCCCAAAGGTGGTCATTAAAGTCAAGTTCTACACGAAAAATAGAGTTCGTGGGTGAAAATTCCACTAAAATCAAGCATAAATTGATTGAGAAATTACCATTTAATGTTTGGAAATCATAGACTAAAATCCCTAATTTTGCACATAAAAATTCATGAAATTTAAGACAATCAAGATAAAACTTATGGAATATGATTGTATAGTGCTAGTAACACTTACCGAAGATAAACATTCAAAAACCTCTTCTCAAAATCACCCAAAAAACTTGATAAGTTTGAGAGTGGAATAAAAATGATGACTCTTGAGTTCTTAAAACTGAACAGTGAAAATACACTCCACGAAGGCTTGGTGGGACCAGTGAATGCGGAGGTTTGGGAAGCTCCATGCACCGCAAACTTGGAACCAAGCCCATACACATGGAGGGTTAACTCCATTGACCCCTACGAACACACTTGCCCTAACGCGTAGGCGGAGAAGGGAGGGTGATGCACTACCAGCCCTTGCACCTGCTAATATTAGCCAACAACCAAAACTCGAAATAAACATTTTAAACTCATTCAAAATTGGAATTTCACAATCTAAATATTTATCCATACTAGAGACAACAATCTGGACTCAATGTAATTATCAGAAATCAGCTTCAAAGCCATCATCAGAAATCAACTTCAAGGCCTCCTCACAACATTTACCAAAGCAATCTGATAAAAATAGTTTAAAACTCAAAATTTCAAAACTGCCCTCGACAACTCCAAATATTATTATGAGACCATTTCTAGCATTAGTGTCACTGCCCAAAAGTACTGGAACATTTGGCTTTTTGATCCGAGCTTCCGAACTCTAAATATTGAGCAATGTCGATCTTTGGTTCCGAAAATGACTACAATCACAACTTTGGGCCTAAACACCTCACTTTAACTCCGAATTCTATTATGTAACTTCTCATAGTTCTGGTTCGACGTTTTGGAGCTAATGGGATCGGAGGATTGCTGATTTGTTACTTAAAACTCAGAATGTTACAAAAACTCACTTTTTCAGCAACTTAAGCTTCCAAAAATACCAAAACTCATATTTTTCAACTTTTAAAACTCAGGATTTCAGTTCTAACATTATAGATAGTTCCAAATAGGCCAAAAGCATCATCTGAAAGGGTATAAAAGTAATTTTCATAGATAAGGCAAAAAATAACTAACCAGGTCATTACATCATTCACCCCTAAAAGTAATGTTTGTCCTCAAACATAAGAGAAAGAAGAGTACCTGAAGCCTCAAAAAGGCTGGGATATTTGGACTGCATGTCATACTCCAACTCCCAAGTAGCCGCCTCCGTGATAGAATGGTGCCACGACGGAACCTTCATAGAAGGTATATCTTTAGATCTTAACTTATGGACCTACCTGTCCAATAAAGGTATAGGCTCCTCCTCAGAGAACAAATCTGGGCCTAACTCAATAGAATCAAAATTGATCACATGGGAGTTATTAGGTATGTACCGACAAAGCACGGAAACATAGAAAATCGGTTGAACAACTGATAATCTAGGTGGCAAGGCCAACTCATAAGCCACGTCGCCACCTCTACTCAAAATCTCAAAAGGGGCCAATGAATCTAGGACTGAGCTTGACCCTCTTCCCAAATTTCATCACACCCTTCATGGGTGAAATCTTCAACTATACACTCTCACCAATAGAGAACTCAAGAGACCTAACCCTCCTATCAGCATAACTCTTCTGCGAACTCTGAGCTATCAAAAGTCTACTTTGAATCAGTCATACCCGGTCCATGACATCCTGGAGTATAAGAACATAGTTGAACTTGAATCAAGCCATTTGATCGGTGTTCTACACCTCCAACTATACAAGGCCTCAAATGGTGTTATCTGGATGTTGTAGTGATAGTTGTTCTTATATGCAAACTCTGCTAATGGTAAATGCTGGTCCCATCGGGCCCCAAAATCGATCACAAAGGCTCAATGCATGTCCTCCTATACTTGACTAGTAAGCTCGGACTAACCGTCAGTCTGAGTGTGAAAAGCTAAACTCAAGTCACTTTATTGCCCAAACCACATTGTAGAGCCCACCAAAAGTGGAAAGTAAATATAGACCATATATCTGATACTATAGATAGTAGCACCCTATGCAATCTAATTGTGTCACAAATATAATATCTAGCCAACTGCTCCGTACTGTAGCTACTCTTCGCTAGTATAGAGTGAGCTGACTTGGTCAAATGATAAATTACCACTCAAATTGATTTGAAATTGCCCAAGGTCTTGGGTAAAACTATAACGACCCGCTGGGCTTTTGGTGCTCATACTTGACTTGTTGCCAATTCAAACATTTAGCCATGAACTTAGCTATGTCCCTTCTGATACCATACCACTAATAATGTTGTTTTAGATCATGGTACATCTTTGCCACACTCGAGTGGATAGAATATCTAGGATATTGGGCCTATTTTCATATCAATCTTACCCAATACCCTACTTTAGGCACAAAAACTATACAATTTATTCTCAGTACACCATTAGAATCAACAATAGCCACCTTGGATTCACCTCTCAACACTTTGTCACGAATCATGCAAAACTTGAGTTCCTCAAACTGATGAGCACAAATCTGATCAAACAAATAAGATCTAGCCTGAACAAAGGCCAAAATACACTGAGGAGGAAAAAATCCAAACGAACCATCTGTCTAGCAAGTAACTGAACCGCCTAAGCTAAGGGCCTCTCCCTAGGCCTCAAGAATGCCAAACTCCCCATACTAGTAGCGTTTCGCTTAAAGTATCTACCACAACATTGGCCTTCTCGAGGTGATATAGAATAGAGATATCATGGTCCTTATGAAACTCCAACCAACTACACTATCTCATGTTCAGATTATGCTAAGAAAAGATATATTTTTTACTCTGATGACCAATAAAGATCTCACAATGCACCCCATAAAGATAATGTCATCACAACTTCAACACGAACACAACCATAACCAACTCCAAGTTATGGGTAGGGTAGTTTCTCTCATGCACCTTCAATTGTCATGAAACATAGTTATTACTTTCACCCTCTGCATCAATATACCATAAATGGCACTCCCATATTGGGCAAGGCTAGAATCGATGTAGAAGTCAACAAATCCTTGAGTTTTTGGAAGCTCGCCTATCATCATCTGACCACTAAAATGAAACAGCTGTTTGAGTCAATTAGTCAATGGAGCCACTGTAGATGAGAAACCCTGAACAAAATGTTGATAATATCCCACTAAACCAAGGAAGTCATTGAAGTAGGCCTAGCCTACTCACGAACAGAAGTTATCTTATCCAAATCAACCATAGTATCCTCTTTTGACATGACAAGGACAAGAAATGCAACATACTCAATCCAAACTCTCACTTTGAGAACTTTTCATACAACTTCTCTTTCCTCAATCTCTGAAGTACGAACCACAAGAGTTGAAAGTAATCATCCTCACTCATTGAATGAACCAAGATATCATCTATGAATGCAATCACAACGATATCCAAATAGGGCTTGAGCACTCGATTCATCCACTCCATAAAAGTTGATGGGGCATTAGTCATCCCAAATAACATAACCACGAACTCATAATGCCTATAACGGGTCCAAAAAGCTGTCTTTAGGATGTTAGACTCCTAAACTCTCAACTAATGATAACCAGACCTCAAGTTAATCTTGGATAATAGCAAAGCACCATGCAACTATTCAAAAAGATATCAATATGAGGGAAGAGATATTTGTTCTTGATGGTCACCTAGTTAAGCTGACGGTAGGCATTATACATACGCATAGTGCCATCTTTCTTCTTAACAAAGAAAATATGAGCAACCGAGGGGGATACACTTGGGCGAATAAGCCCTTTCTTCAACAAAAATTCTAGTTGTTCCATCAACTCCTTTAATTTAGCAGGGCGCCATTTGATAGGGAGCAACAATGATGGGCTTAGTGCCCAACTCAACATCAATAGCAAAGTCAATATCATGGTGTGAAAAAAAAGGCAAACATGTCAGAAATACATCCATAAACTTTCTAGCAAGCTTGGTAGACTCCAATGATGCGAACTCCTGAGAAAAAGCCCGAACATGATCCAAATTTGCTAAACATTCTTTCCCCATCAACCAAAAGTCATGCATATAGGAAATAACATCCTTAGGATATGAACTAGGTATGTCAACTAAGGCAAGTCAGGCAAAGATAAGGTCATGATCTTTGCATGAATGTACAAAATAACATGATAAAGCGATAACCATTCCATACCCAATACCACATCAAAGTCTAGCATATCTACCAATATCAAATCAGCAAAAATATCTAACCCTATAAAACTCACAACACAACCCCAATATACCTGATTCACCACTAAGGTTCACCTATTAGGGTGAAAACACAAACAAGCTCGAGAAGTTGCTCATATATAATACCAATATCATAAGTAAAATAGTTTGATACATAGGAATAAATAGAGCCTGGATCAAATATAACTAAAGTTGAATGGTGGTACTCTAGAACCATACCTGTAATGACCGCATCGAAAGCGTCTACCTCAGCTCTATCTGTGATAGCATAGCAAACTTTATGACAACCACTATCTTGTAAGCCTCCATGACTTCCACCTATCCCTGTACTTCGACCTCCTCTAGTAAAACCACTCATGCCCTGAGAGATGTCTTTGGCTTCTTTTGAGGTCCTGAAGTCCGAGCAGGAAACACTAAATATGGACAACGATTGGCGAAGTGCCCAACCTCATCACCTGCATAAGAAGCCTTGGGGTTTTGCCTCTGAGATGACTGTGCCTAAGAACCAGCAAGTCTAGGGGAACCAAGGGAGATATGACGACATGTCTGAGTAGGCCAAGCCCTTTCACTATTGTCCGATGCTGGAAGATCTTCCTGAATTACCTGACTATGATGGTCGTGTCTCTGAATCTCTCAATCATGAGGAGGGGATCCATTAAACTAGCCATACTGACAAAATCTCTTTCAACACCCTATCTATCATGCTTGATGCGCTCTATCATATGAGCATGATCTACAACAATCTGATAAGTGCCTCCTGCCAGAACCATAGAAGTTGTAGCCTCTTGTAGATACCCTGCAAATCCCTTAGCAAAGCACTAAATCCTCTTAATCTTTGTATGGATACTGGAAAAGGCAAACCTGGTTAATGTATGAAATCCAGACTCATAGTCATAAATGAAAATAGCACCCTTCTATTGCCTATCAAACCTATCGCGCAGTTATTTCGGAGGCTATATTGCATGAACCTCTCCGAAAATATATTGGTGAACTACCTCTTGGTCATTGTTGGAGATCCAATAGGTTGACTAGCTACAACTAACCTCCACCACTCCTTGGAAAGGGCGGTAAACTAGTATGAAGTATAGGCAATCCTATATGACTCAAGAATAGCCAGGGCACATAATCAGCTCAGGCACTCCAATAGAAAATCATAGGCTCTATCACCAAGTGTACCATCAAATTGTTAAAGAGTCCATCATAAAAGGCTCTCAAAGCATTTCTGCTATGTTGTGGACATTGTTGGGTTAGCAGAAGATGGTGGCACCATAAATAAGGGCACTGCCATGGATAGAGCAATAGCCAGACTATATAATTGAGAATTCAAACTTGGCATGGATGTTTGGGGCGGAATCATTGCAGTCGTAGGAGTATTCACTAGAGCTGAAGAATGACCAACATGAATCATGGCTACTTAGATGGGTTATGGAAAGATCAACCAATGTTGTAGAAATTGGTATATCAACAGTAGTTGGGGTGGGTGGTACTCTTTCTAATCCAGCTAATACCCTCAAAAGTAACTCCTGGACCGAGGGTGTATACGCTAGGGCTGAGGGTGGTTGAATAGGATCTACAGTCTCCACAGGCTTATAGGTAGGCTCTATAGAAAATGATCTAGTCTTCCCTTTGGGCAGAGTTGCACCTCTTGCAATTCCTAGGTCCCTGGCTCTATCCTGAACTCTGCCTCAGCCTCGAGTAGGAGTCATGTTAGCTGCCCTAGGATCTCTCACAGATCGATTGGATTTGGTGATCAACTTTTGTGCGAAAGGAGAAGATTAGACACTTTTAAAGTGGGTAACAGAAAAAAATGCACGCATAGAGGCATGATGTGAAAGACTTTCCTAGCAAGTGCACCATAGCATCCAGAAGATGGATGTGGACATTTACACACCAATTCGCGAGACTCGACTAGACACCCTGCTCTTGACTCATGACCCAACAAACTTAGAGCTCTAATGCCAAATTTTTCATGATCCAAATATGGATCACAACTAAAGAAAGATTAAGCAAAGAGGAAACAACTCATATAACATAGGAATCTCTCAAAAGCTAGAGTAATGAGTACAAGAGCATGTAAAATAGTATGATAGCATATATACAACTATTTCATAATATTTGATACTAGTCTAAAAGAAAGCAATAAAGAAAATCCCAAAGATCCAGGACAACTTGTAGTCTGAGTCTCACCTTTAAGATCAGATGGAAGTAGAATAGCTCAATGAAATGATCCCAAAAACTGCCCGAAAATGTGCCTTGAAAGTGCCCATAATCGTAATTTCCATATATCTAAAAATCAGTGGGTGATATCATAAATCTAACTTCATATTCTTGTTCAGGAAGCAAAGTTGAGTGGGAAATAGGTCTAACCCCAATTTTAGAGCAATAGTATCAATAGTTGAAATTCTAAAAATTTGGAATTCCACTGTTGATCCGCGATGGTTCCGCAACACGGACCCATCACAGATAAGTGTTATTTTTGCCCAAATTTGTTGTTTTGGTCTAAGGCTTTTGGGTCATGGGTCTAACTATTTCTATGCTTAAAAACACCTATAAATAGTCATTTTTCAACCTCATATCATTCAAGACATTCCCCAATACTCTCTCAAACGGTTAGACAAATATTTCACTTAAAATTCAAGTGCCAAATCTCTTTCCGGATCTTAAGGATTTCACTCAAGCTTCAAGTTCTCACTCAATCTTCATCATGGAATTCTCCAAAGCTAAGGTTTGTTGGTTTCAACCATTGGGTCCTTTCACCTATGGTGCCCAAGCTTTCTTTTTACATAATTATTTTGTTTCTAAGTTGATTTGCTTATGGTTCTTACTTATTATGAACTTTTCTATGAACTATGTTGATGTTTCATAAAAGTGTGACTATTTAAGCATGTTTTGAGCTATAAATCTTTGATTTATGTTGAGATTTATGAAGGATTTTGATGTATATTGCATGATAGTATTACCTATTATTGGTGGGTTATTTTACTTCATGTTTACTTGTATGATTTCACTCTTGAATTGCATGGTTTTATACTAACATTACACACACGCCAAGTGTTTAATGAAATGTTCGGGCAATGTATCTTGAGTTTTTTAAGGCCTAATGCATAGCATATGAGTTAAGTGACTTTATAATGATTAAATGATAGTATTTATATGTTATTTGATGATATGTAGCTATTGTGTTATGAGTTGACCATAACCAATTGAGGTGTTGATACCTCAATCACTTCTGACGGAGGGTGGTCATGTCCGTCAACTAATTGAGGCGTGGATACCTGAATCGCCTTAGATAGGGGTGGTAAGCCACTAAAAAATTGAGGGGTTATACCACAATCACTTCCGATGGAGGGTGGTCATGTCTATCAATCAATTGAGGAGTTGATTCCTCAATCACTTCTAAGGGCTGGTCTACCATGGATTCCAAGCACTAAGTTTCTTGGTCTATGATGATTGTCTCTTCGTTCTCATGTAATATGTCCTATATAAGCATGTTTTACTTAAAATATCATTCATATATTTCATATTATCATTATACTATCCATTGCTTATGATATTGCATTTTGACTATGTAGCCTATCTCTTGTTACATTGCATCCTACATACTGAGTACATTCAAATGTACGAATGCATACTTTATGCCTACATGATGTTACCATGTAGGAACCAGAGCACCTCACGATCATCCTCATCCTCCCCTTTGCAACCACTTTACAAGCCCCCACTCTAAGACAGATTTGATAGGGAATCATAATTTACCTCTACAAGCCCTACATTCAGTAAGGACTCAACACTAACACAACTAATCCATCCCAAGCATAGCATCAAAATCCACCACACCACCCGACAAGTCACAAGGAAAGACCTAGAGCAATGTGAACATGGAACAACATCTATGAACTTTCAAATAACAATAGGCTCGCCAAGTAGGTACGCACCAAAGGGAGTTCAGGACACACATGAAACCTACTAGAAACCATAAGAAAAATGAAAGAAATAGTGGAACACCAGCCCATTAATACGAACAAATTAAAGCCAAAGGAAATTTCAACATACCGGTAGCAACATCGGGCACTTCATCCCCTTCTTGAGCCACTATCAACATGTCCACCTTAATCTAAAGGTTGACCACATTCACACTTACTTCGAACATATGGACAATCCACTAGCTTGTGACTCATTTTACTACACCCATAATAAGCAATGGTCTTTGTCAAGCATGGGCCACCATGGTACTTCCCACACCTTTGACACTTGGATTAGTCATCCCACCAACACCTCCTTCATTCTTATTACATTTACGAGGGCAATCATTTACCTTATGACCCAACTCTCTATAATCATAACAAGTATCGGTACCTCTCAAGCATAGGCCATCACGGCACCTACCACATTTTGGGCACGTAGCGTAAGGCACTGCACCAACTCTATCTTTGAGACTATGGAACTTTCTTTCAATATGGGCCTTCTTGGCTCGACTATGTCTCCTCTTACCTTTTCAAGTTTTGGGAGCACTCACTTTTTGATCGAGGTGCATTCCCATTTTGCCGTCGATTTGGCCAAAACCCGTAGAGCATTGCGAACCTCAATATTTGTCATATAGTCACCCTGAGTAGCTTGAGACATATCATGTAATGTAATGGTTGGGGATTAGCATTAATCCTTAGGGACCTAAATCTATTGCACGACATAGATAATGAAGAAGTGAAACATTTCCTAGAATACCTCATAGGCTCCTATTCATAGTCGTGGCGCATTTCACAACCATGAATAAGACTCCAATCGACGTGGTGTGTTGGAGATGAGGACCTAACGACCTAGTGCTCTGATACCATCTTTGCCAAGACTCAAGCCTAGGGCCTAGATGTGACCGGCGAATAGGGAACACGAAGAAACCCCAAATATACCTCATAGCATATCATTACACATCCTTGGTCACAGAAGCAATTAAAATGACAATAAGAGATAAGCATAAACAAGGGCAATTTGAGCTAAGGGTAAATTTCCATAGTATAAACACTAAGAAATGACAGAGTTAAGGCTCATAGCATAGATATGTAACATGTCCAATGAAGCGACCCCAACGAGTGCCCAAAAATGTGTCTCGAAATGCCTGAAATTTTAAATTCCATATATCTCAAAATTCATGCGTGATATCAAAAATGTGACTTCATATTCTTGTTTAGGGGGTCAAAATTAGGAAAAAAAGGATCTAACCCCGATTTAAGAGAAAACAAATAACAATTTAAGTTTTCTAAAAATCGCTTATCTAGTGTATGCCTGTGATGGTATCGCGACGCGCCTCCATTGCAGACATGTGTTAACTTAGTCTCTGCAACAGGTTTGCACTGCAGACCTGTGTAATTTTTGCCCAGTTATTTTTCTGTGCAGTCCAAAACCTTTGGGTCTTGGGCCTAAGAGTTCCCTAACTTGTTTTTACCTATACTTAGCTATATTTCGCCCTCATATCATCCTAAACATTCCCCAATACCCTCTAAAATGCTTAGCCATATTTTTCACTCCTTAATTCAAGTCTCAAAACCCTCATCTGGAACTAAGGATTTCCTTCAAATTTCAAGCCTACATTTTCAATCTTCATCAAGAGCTTCCTCAAAGCTAAGGTATGTAGGTTTTATCAATTGGGTCCATCTACCCATGGTGCCCTAATCTCCTTTTTATTCAATAAGCGTGATTTAAAGTTGATTCGACTAATGGGTTTACTAGAATGAAATTGTTATGAACAATGTTAAAGCTATGTATAGTTGTGACGATTTTGCTATGTTTTGAGATATAAATCTTTGATCTATTGTAAGATTTGATGAGGGGTTTTGGTGTATATGCTTGGGGTTGTTGCAAGATATTGATTTATGGTTTTATAATGGATTTTCTTGCATGATTGCATCTCTATACTTCATGGTTTTATACTAGCATTACACACTTGCCAAGTTTTTGATAAAATGTGCGGTTATGGTTTCTTGAGAAATTGAAGGTCCGAAGCATGAGATATAATACGAATGACTATATGATGATAAAATGGTCTTATGTATATGATATATTCCATATAGATTGTTGCCTTAGACCATGCCCGATTCGAGTGTACTAAGAGCCCGGATAACCTTGTCGGGGGGTTAGTACCTTGATAGCTAATCAAGGGGCTAGTGTCTTAATAACCTAGATGGGGATTAGTAATGATCAACCTAGATGGGGTTTGTACTCATCAACCTAGTGAGGTCTTTGTACCTCACCACTAGGGTTATGGGGTGGCATTATTATCAACTAACCAAGGGGTTTGTACTTTGAAAATCTTGCTTCATCTCTTCGACACATATGAAATCCTATACGAATATGTGTTACTTAAACATATTTTACTTGAGAATTGGTCATTCATTCCATATTGTTATATGATGTCTATTGCCTATTGTTATGCATTTTGATTATGATGCCTATCTTTTGTTGCATTACATCCTACATACTTAGTTTATTCAAACGTACTAACGCATACTCTTGCATACATAATATCACCATGTAGGAACCGAAGCCCAAGTTGATCATCCTCTTCCTCCACGTGGCTAGTTCGGTGCTACTCAAGCTAGTTGGTGAGTCGTCCATTTCGGCCCTTGTCTATGTTTCTCTTATTATGTATTGAGACACTCTTCTTTATGTACTTTTTTGACTATGAGGGTGAGTCTAGTTGCTTTGTATTGGCCCCCGCTCCTATCTATGTAGTAGAGGTGTTGTTGGACATGCTATGTACCTATGTTATGAGTCTTGACTCTTTCATCTCTTGATTATGATGTTATGCAAGCTTTCCCCTTAGTCCCTTACCCTTGTTTTCAAAACATTTACATGTTACTTAAGTATTAATCTCTCTCTCTTAGTCCCAATTTCCCTTCTTTATGTTTATCTCTTATTTTCATTTTAATTACTTCCGCAACTAAGGATGTGTAGTAATATACTTAGAGGCTTGTTGGGGCTCCTTCGAGTTGCCCATTCGCCTTTCATGTCTAGACCCTAGGCTTGGGTCGTGACAAAGATGGTATGAGAGAACTAGATTGATAGATTCTCGGAGTCCAACACACCGTGTCGATTAGAGTCTTATTCATGGTTGTGTTGTGCACTACAGCTATGAGTAGGAGGCAATGAGATGTTTTAGGAAATGTTTCACTTCTTCCTGATTTATGTCATGCGATAGAGTTAGATCCCCTAGGGCTTATTGCTAACCCCTAAACATTATATTTCAGGATATGTCTCAAGCTACTCAAGATGATGATTATGGAGATTCGTAAAGCTCTATGGGTAATAGCCAAAGTGATGACAACATTGGCAACCTGACTCAATCAACAAATGGGTGCTCGCAAGATTTCTAGTGGTAAGAGGGATGGTAGTAAGGCCAAGAGGGCCCGTAATGTGGGTAACTTCCCAAGCCCTAAGTATAGAGATGGTGGTGGTATGGTACCTTATGCTAGTGTCCAAAATATGATAGAGGCCCTGATAGCCCACGCTTGATAGGTGCAAATGCTTGTTATGGTTGTGTAGAGATAGGTCATAAGGATAATGATTACCCTAGTAAACGCAATAAGAGCAAAATAGGTGATAGGAGGATGGCTAATCCCAAGTACCCTACATGTAGGATGGACCATGGTGGCCCCTGTTGGAGGGACAAAGGTGTATGCATTTGGTGTGGTGAGATAGACCCCAGAATTCTGGATTTGCCATATGGTCGATACAAGAGTAAAGGTAGTGATGTTAATCAAGAGGCTCAAGATGAGATGAGGCACCCGATGCTGCTACTGGTATGTTGAAATTTGCTTTTGGCTTTGATGTGCTTATATTAATCGGTAAGTGCCACTATTTCTTCTCTATTCTTTTTTGTTGCTAGTAGAGCTTCTTATGTGATCAAGTTGTTTTGTGGACCTTTGATGTCTATCCTTTTGTTGAGTATATTGTTGCTAGAACGTCCATAGGTGTTGATCTAGGTCTATATTACATTAGGTCTTGCTTTGTTGATTGTTGGAGTTGGCATGGTGGAGTTTGATGTCATAATATAGATGGAATGGTTACTTGCATGTTGTGTCTTCATGGATGGTAAGACTTGTAGAATTAGATCCCGATTCCCTATTGAACCCATCCTTGAGTGAAAGAGTTATGATGTGGTGGAGAAGCGATAGCAAGGGGGTTAGTCCATTTCATGTCTTAAGGTATAATTGGTCTCTAAGGGGTTGCATTTATCATCTTGTTAGAAATGGAGGCATTGAACCTAAGTTTTTTTGTTTATAGAATTGTTGTTGGTGGTAGAAGAGGCCTTAAATGTCCCTTTCTAATATTTTGAATTTGGGGTAGTGTCTTTTGGTTTGACTAGTATGCCGGTTATGCCTATAAGTCTCATGAGTAAGATGTTTAGTCCCTACTCTAATAGGTTTATGGTGGTTTTGGTGATGATAAGATGCTTCGTTCCATAATGAGGTAGTGCATGTGAGTAATTTGAGTGTAGCACTACAAGGTTAAGGATGAAGGTTGGATGTTAAGTAGGAGAGATAAAAATTTTGGTGGTAAGAGGTTATCTTCCTAAGTTGTGTGGTACCGGATGATGTTATTAAGGTGGACCCTAGTAAGATGAAAGTGACTAGAGATTAGCCTAGACCTTGACTTCCTTGGGTATTAGGAGCTTCTTGGGTTTAGTGAGCTATTATTGGCGCTTGTGAGTAGGTTCTCTTTTATTGTCTCTCCTATGACTTAGTTGAGCGTAAGTAAGGTTAACGTTGTGACCAGCGTTTTGAGTTAGGTTGGTTTGATAGGTTTGGGAGCTGCTATCTCTTGTGTGATTCCTTTGTTCTAATAGAATTCATGTGTGTGTTCCGAATAGGCGTGTCACTCTATTGTGGCTAAAAGAGATGTCAGAGGGTTACCCCATCTTCTTATTGCATAGAAGTCTTGTCTTGTGATCGTGGTCGAACTTAGCTTGATGTGTTGGAGGTCTTGGGGTAGTTTGGGCTACATACATAGCATGTTTCCAATGATTAGAACCCTTAAGGTTATAATATGATGGTTAAGGATGGTCGATCTATTTGGTCAACTATGATGGGTTAGTCATATCTCTAAGATTGATCTTTGGCTCGGGTTTTGTTCTCAAGTGTGGATGATGGTAGATTATATCCCTAAGTGCCCTTTTGACCTAGGAATGAGCATTTTGAATATTGTTGGAGTTGTTTGGTAGGATTGTACACTGGTTCTGTCTATTGGGTTTCATGAATAGGGTCTTAAAACCCTACCTAGGTATGTTTGTGGTGGTCTGTAGTAATGAAGTATTGATTTATCTAGAGCTTGTGAATCATTTGGGGGTAGTGTTACAGGTCTTGGAGGATCATAGGTTGTTTTCTTAACATGATAGGTCTTAGTTGAGGATAACATGACGGTGTTTAGAACTCCTTAAGGATTATAATATGAGTGTGCATTATATTCTCCCCATTGAGGCGAATGTTTGGTTGATCTCTAAGTGGGGTTCCTATGGGTAGCCTAGCATATGTGGATGATGGTGAGAAGGAGGTGACTAGAGAGGTCCATCGATTAGCTAGGTTGGGGATTAAGTTGGAAGAAGTTGAGCATGGTGGTGTAGTATTCTTGATAGTTCCAAATCTTCATTAGTTGAAAGGGGCCTAGTTTAAGCAAGGCCTTGATTTTGCCTTATTAGAGTTGGAAGTTTTGGGTAAGAAGATGATGGAGTGGAGGTTGTCTCCCAAGGGTGAGATGGTGGTTATGGTACCAAGTGGGTTAGGTGTAATCAAGGTTGACAATTGAGTTAAGGATTGTGAGTCCTTATAGAGTGGAGAGGGAGGTTGGTAAAGAAGCATAAGTTTGGGGATTGCCTATAGATGTAGATATGGTTCGTTCGGTTCTTCGTGCTTCTAGGTAGATGGGATGTGTTGGTGACTCTAGTGCTATAGCACTCTTTAAAATTGTGGGTGATATGGAGGACAAGTTGGCTTAGGGAAGGCGCCGTGGAGGTGTTCGATGGATGAGTGGAGAAGTTGATTAATGAGGATGTGGTGATCATTAAGGCCCTCTTGAAAGGAGGATTAAATGAAAGGTGTCTCCAAGGAAGCCAAAGTGGTCTTATGGGAGCGATATTCGTACCTCATTCACTCTAATCAAGCCTAAGGTAGCAACTAAGTTCTTCATGTGATTTTAATTCTTGTATTTTTGCCCCTATGTCATTTATATGCATTCATGTTTAAGTAGGCAAGTTTATGATAATTTCACACTTATGTTGAGATTTTGAATATTGTGTTTTAAATGTAATGTTTGCATTCTAGTTGGAGCTGATTTGTTTATGATCATTATTTTCCTGTACATCTCTTTTACATTCAAGGATGAATGTTCCCTAGAGGAAGATATTGAAACGACCCAAAAAAGTGCCAGAAAATGTGCCTCGAAATTCCCAAAATTTTAAATTCCATATATCTCAAAATTCGTGTGTGATATCGAAAATCCAACTTCATATTCTTGTTTAGGGGGTCAAAATTAGGGGAAGAAGGGTCTAATCCTAATTTAAAAGCAAACAAATAGCAATTTCAATTTTCTAAAAATTGCTTATCCACTGTCTGTCCATGATGGTACTGCGAAACACCTCCACTGCGGACATGTGTTAACTCAGTCTCCGCGACAGGTCCGTGTCTGCCAAATTATTTTTCTGTGCGGTCCAAGACTTTTGGGTCTAGGGCCTAAGAGTTCCCAAATATGTTTTTACTTATACTTAGTTATATTTCACCATTATACCATCCTAAATTTTCCCAAATATCTTCTCAAACACTTAGCCATATTTTTCAATCCTACATTCAAGTCTCAAAACCCTTATTTGGCACTAAGGATTTCCTTCAAGCTTCAAGCCTCCATTTCCAATCTTCATCAAGAGCTTACTCAAAGCTAAGGTATATAGGTTTTAGCCATTGGGTCCTTCTGCCCACGGCGCCCTAATCTCCTTTGTAGTCAATTATAATGATTTAAAGTTGATTTTACTAATGGGCTTAATAGTATGAATATGTCTATGAACTATGTTAAAGCTATGTAAAGTTGTGACTGTTTTGCTATGTTTTGAGCTATAAATCTTCGATCTCTTGTAAGATTTGATGAGGGGTTTTGGTTTATATTTCTTGAGGATGTTTGTAAAGTGTTGATTGATGGTTTTATAATGGATTTTCTTGCAAGATTTCATCTCTATAATTCATGGTTCTATACAAGTATTACACACCCGCCAAGTGTTTGATAAAATGTCCGGTTATGGTTTCTTGAGGAATTGAAGGTCCAAAGCACGAGATATGATATGAATGACTATATGATGATGAAATGAGCTTATGTATATTATATATTCTACATCAAGTGTTTCCTTAGACCATGCCCAATTCGAATAACCTTGTCGGGGGGGTTAGTACCTTGATAGACGATCAAGGGGCTGGTGCCTTGATATCCTAGATGGGGCTTTGTACTCATCAACCTAGATGGGGGTTCATATTCATCAGCATAGTGAGGGATTTGTACCTCATAACCAGGGTAACGGGGTGGCATCATCATCAACCTAGATAGCGGTTTGTACTCATCAGCCTAGTGAGGAGTTTGTGCCTTACTACAAGGTTGATAGGGTGGCATCATCATCAACCTACAAAGGGGTTTGTACTTTGGAAATCTTGCTTGATCTTTTCCACACATATGGTATCCTATATGATTATGAGTTACTTAAACATGTTTTACTGGATCATTGGTCATTTATGCCATATTGTTATATGATGTCTATTGCCTATTGTTATGCTTTTTGATTCTGATGCCTATCTCTTGTTGCATTGTATCCTATATACTTAGTACATTGAAACGTACTAATGCGTACTCTTTCCTACATGATATCACCATGTAGGAATCGGAGCCCAAGTTGATCATCCTCCTCTTCCGTGTGGCTAGTTCTATCCTACTCAAGCTAGTTTGTGAGTCCTTCACTTCGGGGACCCTAACCTATGGTTCTCTCATTATGTATTGAGATACTCTTCTTTATGTTCTATTTTGACTACAAGGGTGACCCCGGTTGCTTTGTCTTGGCCCCCGCTCCTATCTATGTAGTAGATGTTGGACATGCTATGTACCTATATTATGAGCCTTGACTCTTTCGTCTCTTGATTATGATGTTATGCAAGCTTTCCCCTTAGTCACTTCTTGTTTTCCAAACTTTTATATGTTACTTAAATATTAATCTCTCTCCCTTAGTCCTAATTTCCTTTTTTTATGCTTATCTCTTACCGTCATTTTAATAGCTTCTGCAACCAAGGATGTGCTATGATATGCTACGAGGCTTGTTTGGGGTTCCTTCGAGTTCCCCGTTCGCCTGTCACGTCTAGGCCATAGGCTTGGCTCGTGACATCTAACAACACCACTAAACCTTAGATACTTAGCGGGGGCCAAGACAAGCAACCGGGCTCAACCTCATAATAATGACAATAGGTAATCCAAACATACAAGACATAGTCTAAACATAAGCTTGAAGGAAGATAGATATTGTCCCCGGACTTGAGGACTCACCATAAACTAACTTGAACAATCTTCTAGCCACGAGGAGAATCAGTAAGAGCTCTAGTTCCTACATGGTGATATCATGTAGGCATAGAGTATGCGTTAGTACATTTGAATGTAGTAAGTATGTAGGATGTAATGCAACAAGAGGTAAATTCATAATCAAAATGCATAAGCATAGGGAATGATTAGCATATAGCACTATGACATGTATGAATGATGCTTGAAGTAAAATCATGCTTATATAGAACATAATACAAGTGTAAGGAGTGACCATTATAGTGCAAGCCAGGGCCTACCACCCTCTTGGATTGGTGCATGAGGTACAAACCCTTTCATGAGGTTGATGGAGTACAAACCCCTTACCGAGGTTGATGGAGTACAAACCCCCGTCGAGGTTGATAGAATACAAACCCCCTATCAAGGTTGATAGGTACCAACCCCCAACAAGGTTACCCAGACCTACCACCCCCAAGCTAGGCGACCAAGGTACCAACCCCTCGATAGGTTACCCGGCCCACAACCCCCCGAGCTACGCCTGGTCATCCCCAACACTATATAGAGATAATATCATATATATATATATATATATACACACACACATACACACCTTTCATCATCATACACATACATTCTTTTTCATCATCATTCCATCATTATTTCATCATCATATAGTCATTCAACTCATAAAACATATATTGGACCTTCAATTCCTCAAGAATCCATAACCGAACATTTTATCAAATACTTAGAGGGTGTGTAATGCTAGTGTAAAACCATGCAATTCAAGAGTGAAATCATGCTAGAAAAATTAGTGTAAAGCCATCAATAGATACTAGGTAACACCCTCTAACAATATACATCAAGATCGTTCATCAATTCTCATCGTAGACCTTAGATTCATGGCCCCAAACATAGTAAAACAGTCACAATTTCATAAATCTCAACATAGTGTGCAGTGATTTTCATAATAAATAATATTCATGAGCAAATCAATTTAAATTGTACAATTTTAAGTAAAAGGAAGTTTGGGCATTATGGGTGAAAGGAACCCATGAAACAAACCCACATACCTTAGCCTTGGAGATGAACTTGATGAAGATTGGAGATGGGGACTTGAAGCTTGAGAGGAAATCCTTAGATCCGGAGAGAGTTTTGAGACCTGAGTTTAGGAGTAAAATATTTGGCTAAGTGTTTAAACGAGTATTGGGGAATGTTTAGAATGATATGACGGTGAAAATGGTTAAGTATGGGTATATTCACTTTGGGGACACTTAGGCCCAAGACTTAAAAGCCTTGGACCACAAGAAAACAACTGGGAAGAATTTACACAGGTCCGCGTCTGGTCCGTTACGCAGACCAGTCACGAAGGATGAATTTATACATGTGCGCGATAGACGCGCATCAAGGTACCATCGTGGACATACACTGGATAAACAAAATTGCAAAAATTGAAATTGCTAATCATTTGCTCTTAAATCGAGGTTAGACCCATTCCCCACTCAAAGTGACCCCTTGATCAAGAATATGAAGTTGAATTTTTGATAGCGCGCATGGATTTTGAGATATATGGAAATTATAATTCCGGGCACTTTCGAGGCACATTTCCGAGCACTTTCGGGGTCGTTTCATCAATAGCTTGTTTGCTTATCCATATTAACATATGATACAATAATTAACATAATCATGATAAATCTAATGCATATTTATGGTGATTCATAGTATTATTCAGCTATTTGTCAAGCATATTATGTCAGACCCAATGAATCGTTGATGATGGTCACGCTCCAATAAGAAAGCGGTCGCTATCAGTAATTAACCTAACCGAGGTTAGGGTAGAATCCATAGGGAATACAAGGCTTGACTATAAGATTTCACTACTAATTATTCCTAGTATCTATAACTACAATCTCTAGATGGGGGGGGGGGGTTGTTGTGATTCAAAGACAACATAAAATAAACACTAATTAAAATTCAGGAAAACACTCAATTTTGGGGGCAACTTGCAAAATTGTATTCCCCATGGCTCGTTGACTCAATTACCCTAGATAATATAACTATGATCGGTAAATCGCATGCAGGATGAAAACTAGGTTCTTCTAGCCCTCTTGTGATGGTGAAGGTCGAATTTCACCATGGCGCTTCATCGGCCACCATGGCGTACCAACTAACCGTTACCTATTGTCCCAGTCAACCTCCCCTTGGTCAGGTTTGGTCGATTAGACGGGAAAACATCAATCGAATCCTATCATCTACTTTCATTTTCCTATTCGTCACTACCTTAGTCGGGATCGTGATAGTAGGCAGGGTTTGTTGTTGGCCACCACCAAACAACTTTAATCATGAAGGGAAATAAACAATACATGTAAAACTCCAAATCATAGACATGCACAAAACCTAGGTCATCTCAAGTCAACTACCCATGGTTCCCACCCGAAGTTGTGGGTGTTTAGCTACTCATACCTAAGATAAAACACACAAAAATGTACATAATAGACATAGTTGAGAGTTTCACCAATAACAATGAAGGAGATAGGCACTACAAGTTGCAAACCCACAAGCTTGATTGATCAACAATGAGTACAAAACAAGATTTGCAATCCCCAAAATAGGCTTCCCAAATAGAACAATAATCTACTCTAAAAACCTAAGAAAAGCTTTAAAATGTAATGGAGTAATGTCTACTGGTCGAACTCTCTTTAAAAATTTAACTTAAATTGTTTATAGTATTTACAAAATAACCTTAGGAATTATGCAGAAAAGACAGCTGGCATCTGATAAATTTCGCAGTTACAACTTGTAGGTTACCCTACAAGTCGTAGTTGGGGTCTTGTATCAAGTTCTTGGCATCTTGGACTAAACTAGAGTTGTTACTCGAGCTACGACTCTTATGTTGGTCTCGTAGTCTTGGTCTTCAGTTTTTTGGCCCAATATTTTGGCTCTCTGATTCTTGCTATGTGTCCATCTATAGAAGTTGTAGTGTGTCTTATGACTCGTAGGCTGGGCTCATAGGGGTGACTTTTACTTGGCAGATTTCTGATTTTTGGTCTCTGATTCCTGCTACGACAAAACCTACGACTTGTAGCGTGAGCTACAACTCGTAGGAAGACTCGTATGGCCTATGCTTCAGCAAAATCTACAACTTTTCTTCAAGATCATGGCAACCTAACTTTTTTGCAAGATTAACACAAAAACACATCAAAATACTAAAAAGTCGCTTGAAGAACTCACAAAATCCCTTGTTTTAGGCACCAAATGTGCTGTAATTTGACATCATATCAATCGTCAAAATATATGAGTCAGTTTTATGTTCCAAAAGAAATACTCAATTAACCTGATTCATTACATGGTGTGTTATTTTGTTTGATACACCCAATGAATCATCAACCTATACCAAGCAAAAACTTTTGTAATGAATCACTGTATTCAACACATACAGAGCTAATGAACCAACAACATATATGAATCACTATATTTTTATAATGAATCAAACAATGATAACAATATACAACCTCACATCCACATATGTATAGTGATTCATACACAATTAGTAGCTTAATCCAAAAAATATCCAACGTCTAAATTTTCAGCTACACATTTTATCACATACCTCACATGCACAATTTCCTGCTATACCAAAACTCACAAAAAATAAAAATATACAAGATACAACTACTCCATTACTCTTGTTTCTCTTATAAACAACACTGTTTTCAGCAGAATGCATCAACATGCATCTGCTGCAGGTGCTTCTTTGGGCTGATCCTTTGATTTTTTGGGGTTACATTTTCACTGTCATATCCTTCAGTTGCCTTTTCCCAACTGTATCTCCAAATTAGGGCAGCGTATCTGATGCGTAGAAACTCCAAGTAAAAGATACCTGATGGAAATTAACATGAATCATTGCATGGTGTATCATCTTTGTTTGATACACATAATGAATCATCAAACATATAACAATCAGAAAACTATCCTAATGAATCACTTTATTCAACCCATACATGACTAAGTTTTATGTCCCAATGAATCATCAAATTGAATGAATGACCATAAAAATTTGTAAACAACTCACAAACATAAAAAAAATAAAAGATACATACTACACACAATGAATCACTATATTTTCCTAATTAAACAACCCATAACAATCGCAATGAATCATCATCAATAACAACTAGAATATTGTTCCAATGAATCAACATTTTATCAAACACCTCACCTGCACAAATTCGGATTGTTTGTTCTTGCTCTAATTGAGTGAGTCCAATGCTAAAGGATGGTGGACCCATGTGTATCAGTATATGAAACTTAAAAAAATATGCAATTTGCAGTGAATTTAAAAAAGAAACCGTATGAAATTGGAATGGGAAAGATGAAGTTAACCTACCTTTTTTTTTTTTGAATTTTTGTTAGTCACAATATGAATAATAATTGGGAATCTTTGACTTGTTGAAATGCATTGTTGCTTTATTTCTAAAATTTTGGTTATCTGTTTAGCTAATTTTTAGGGATTGAATTCTACCTTCCGTTTAAATTGTAATTGAAGATGATTACAATGAATCATAACTTATGAATCATGTAGGAGTCTCTTTTATGCCAGTGTATCCGCATAATGGGTATTTTAAGGCATTTTTGTAAAATTGCAAAGAGTTGGGACATTTTGAAGTTTCTTTTTTTACACTATGGAATTTATGTAACTTATCCATAATTTAAATTGAATTCAATCCCAACTCATTCAAGTCTTAACCCATATCAAAAAAATCCTCAATTGAACCCAATTTAATCTCTAATTTCAGCCCGTCCTAAGACTCTTTTCTAGCATTGATATAATGGATGCCTTTTTTTTAATCTATCTTATATTTTCTATAATTTATCCATCAATTTGTAACTTCTTATTTTTATTTTTTGAGTTGACATTCATTATGATTATAGAAAATAAATAATAATATGTGAGAACTATTAGATTTAGCGGGTCAAATTGAGGTTGGATCATTGTTTTGGGCCAGATACACCAGGTATGCAACCTTTGAACATTCTCAATTTCAACCCAACCCGCTCGTTTGACACCCCTATAATATAGTAAGAAAAAGTATAACAAACAAGGTACTACTAACATACCTAATTATTTCATGCATTATTTTTGCTAATACACTCTACCAAATGACTTTTAAGTGTTTTGGCAAGAAGGGAAAGATTTTGATTGACTTGAATATTTTGAAAAATATTTTTCAAATCAACTTGAATTTTCAAATCTAAAAAAATAATTTTCCTCCAAAACTAGGGAAAATATTTTTCAAAACTATTCCTAACTCAAATTACAATTTTTTCTTATCTCACTCCGTACCTCGACTCCTCCCCCCACTCCCTGCTCGTCCAAAATAAATTAAAATTTTTAAAGTTTTTTATAAAAGAATTTCAAAACTTTTTATCTCATCCCTTCCTCAATTCCAGCCCCGACTTTAGCCCTCAACCCTAAAATCAACCCCCCTCCCACATCGACCCACCCTCTATCCCTACCAATAAATATTTTATTAAAAATTTCTCTTTTAAAATTTTTAAACTTTTTTATGTGGCACTCCTAAATCAGCCCACTAGTAAAATTGATCAATTCAATCCCCTCCCCGCAAAAAAAAAAAAAGAAAAAACTTTTAAGAAATATTTTTTTGAAATATATTTCAAATTTTTGAAGTTTCATCTTTTTTACCTCGCTCTAGAGCCCCTCTCCCCTTACCCACAGAGAAAATAAAAAGTTATTTTATAAAAAACTTTCCAATTTTTAAGAAAATACAGTTTTTTTTACCCCCCCCCCCAACCCTTAGCCCCCACCCCCCCCTGTCCCTCCCCCACCTTGGCCCTCGGCGCGGCTCGCCAAACAAACCTCCAGGAAAAACCACCAACAAACCACCCTGCACAACC